>SNQJ01S0286246.1:0-10962 GCA_010110895.2 Picea sitchensis
TCATATTTTGGCAATCTACATTCACTGGTTTTATGAACATAGTTTTTGCATTTTTGAAATTCACTATTGAAGTATTTCAAAAGAGAAAATGAGCTATAGTTTCTCTTCTCTATATTGTACTTATTGTTCTTATATCTTTGGACATTTCTACGATTGCATTGTCCATAAGCTTTGCAATGTACTTCCTTATGTCCAAAATTATTGCAAGAGTAACAATATCCAATAAATATATATTTAGGGGTATTCCTTCTGATGATTGTATTTTTCTTGTCATATTTTACTCTATTAGGGGGTATTGATTTATGTTTGTGTAACATTTTTCAATGGTATCATATTTTCCTTATTATCTTCTTTTCTTAACGATTTTTTCAGAGCATCTGTGTAAATGATTGGTTTCTTGACAGATCCTTGTGATGTAGAAGTTGAGTCCTGGATGTATCCCAAACCAGTATTGTTGTTTCGTGACCTTTGACTACTGATAATTTCTCCAAGATCTTTGAACTATTTCCTAATTGTGATCCCTTCTTTTCTTTCTCAATTTCACTTTTTAGCAACTTAATCTCAGCTTCTAATTTCTCACATACTTGTTTTTCATCATTAAGTTGTTGTAAAATGACTTCTTCAATTTTATTAGCTTCCAAAAGACTGAACTTCAAATCACTAATGGTCTTTTCTGACTCTTTGATGGTTTTGGAAACTTCTCTCTCTCTTGATTTAGTAGCTTCTTTAATCTCTAGAAGTTATTCCCTTAGTACCATGTTTTGTTTTTTAGTTTTTCTTAGTTCAATTATACTAAGGATTTCTTCTTCAAAGTTCACTTCTTCTTCATCTTTTGAATGTTTATCATATTGATTTTGTATTCCCATAAATAGAAGCTCTGGTTTATCTTATTCATTTTCTTATGATGAGCTACTATCTTCTTGGGTAAAGAACGTTTTCTTTTTCTTGTATAAATTATTTTTATTATTAGTGTTTCTTTTCTTCTGAATTTCAAAGGTTCTTTCATCATCACTTTCCTCCTTCTTAGGATAGGGACATTTATTGGCAAAGTGTCCAATTTTTCCACAGTTGAAACATATTAGAGGAATCGTTCCTTTGTATCCCTATTCCTTTCTTGAGTTTGTTTATGAAGTTGGAAGTTTCATCATTAGATATATCTGATAACTCATCATTGTTCTTTTTCTCCCGCCTCATCTTTGTTTTAGATGATTTAAAGGTTCTTTCTCTTTTTGATGATTTATCATTCCCTGTTCTCATTTCATATGCTGTAAAAATTCCATGAAGTTGATCAACTGTGAGTGTGTCAAGATCAAGCCTATATTTAATTGTAGAAATCTTGGCATCATATATCATATGTAATGACCTTAGTATCTTTTGTACAATGGGTTTATCTATAAGTTATTCTCTTGCTGCTCTGATTGAATTAACCACTTCATCTACCCTATGAAGGTATTCAACAATGTTCTCTTCTTATTTAATTTTCATATTTTCAAACTGACTTCTATAGGTCTGTAGTTTGGCTTCCCTGACTTTTCTATATTCTTCATATACAACCTCCAATTTGTCCCATATTTCTTTGTCTAACTTACAATGCATAATCTTCACACATATAGAATTTGCCAACCCTCCTAGAATTGTATTAATTGCTCTTGATTTTTCATTGAATATTTTCTTTCCTACAACATCTTTTGGTGGAGTAGTTGGTGCAATGTAACCATCTACAACAGATTTCCAGATATCAAAACCAAGATCCAACCAAATTTTTTTCATTCTTATTTTCCATAGAGCATAGCCACATCCATTGAACAATGGTGCTTTGTTGTTAGACATTCCCTCTTGCTGATCCATCTTCAGGATCTACCTTCCAATTTTTTAGACTATGTTGAAGGAACCCACTCTAATACCAATTGTTGGAATACTGAGAGGGGGGTGAATCAATGTTACCCTTTTTCAACAATTAGAAGTTACTTTTATATTTTGTTAATTACCACAATAGATCAACAATGGAATTATTTGTAAAATCAATTATATAAATATAATTAATAGGAATTACAAGTATTTATGAATAATAGTGAAGGAAACCAATCCTTTTTAGAGAACAAACTCTAGGAGACACAAATCCCCTTCTTCAGGGCACCAACCCTAGGAAGAACCAACTCCCTTAATTTTTAGGGCACCAACCCTAGGAAGCACCAACTCCCTTGTCTTTAGGGAACCAACCCTAGGAAGCACCAACTCCCTTTTAGGGAACCAACCCTAGGAAGCACCAACTCCCTTAAATTACACTTAGTAAAGGATATGAATCCATTTGTTCTCCTCCCTTCCACCCTCACTTCATAAGAATCATGGATTCTTGTTCTTGGACTTTGTTGTTGTTTTAAACTTTTGATCTGGACTACAGAGAAACTTCTTATTCACTGTTCTTCCTTTCTTATATAGTCACCCAAATGGTCTGAGCTATGAATCATTGTGTCCCTTTGTTTGGACCATCACACCTCTTTATTTAGATTAAAAAAAATAATGTTTATTTTTCTTCATTATTATTCAAACATTATCCTAAAGGATTTTCAAATTAGTTATAGTGATTTTCATAAATTGTTCACTAATATGGATCATTTTTTTTAACTCGATTCCATGTCTTTGCGAATATTGCAGAAATCCAATTCTATAGAGGTGCTTCCTTCAAACCATTTACATGTGACCATATGAAATAAACTACATTATTATTAATTTAAGCGATGTTTCCAACGCTTCACATCTTATGTGTTCATAACCTATGACCAATGGCTGGAACCTAGTCCTCCAAACTTTGTCCTTCGTGTGTTTTATCTTTCTAGTCTTTTGAAGTTTTTACCTCTCAAAAGGATTGATAGAATGGTTATCATGATTCCCAGAACCAAATCAATGGTAGATATTTGATCCTTACACTATTCTTCCACTGCTTAATCCAACGAAAATGACTTAATCAAAGATTGAGATGGATGGCCACTATTTACTTCAGGACTTTGGTACTTTGGGGGTTCGGAGGTCTGGGTAATTGTTGTTCCAATTTCCACCAGAGTTGTTCAGTGCTGAAGTGGTCAACATGGGAGTTCTTACGCCATTGTTCCACTATGTTTTGATCTAATGGTCATGTGATAATCTGAAGGATATTAGATCAACGATTAGCTTTGACTTTGTCCTTCGGCGCTTCAGGTAGTTGTTGGTTTCCCCCAAAGGACAAACTCCCGGAGTGACATAACTTGTTGAGGTCACTGCTGACTTGGAATTTGTCGAGTGGCTTCCATGTATCACTTATACTTGTGACTAATGTGTACCTAAAATTCCAACTGGACCTTAACACTTATTACCATTTGATTGCACCACGTTTCCTTGCTGACATGGTATTTACTGACTTGGATTGTATGATGTGTCACATATACTCCTCCTGGATCAAACGGTCATAGGTTCATATGAATCCTTGATCCAATGACTGTGATCAGTTCTATATCAATGGTCTAGATTCATTTCGGCCTCCAGGACTTGAGGTTATTCTCTTTTCCCACTTCCCAATTCTCCCGGAGTGATATTCCTTGAATAAACCTCGAGTATTTTAACTTCATCTAACGATCCTTATTTGACATAAAAAGATTAACATGATGCAATGGTTGTCAGGAATTAGGCTATTCAGGATCTCGTGAATCTTTGATCCAACAACTGTGATCAGTTTTAGATCAATGGTCTAGATTCATTTCAGCCTTTGGGACTTCGGGTTATTCACTTTTCCCACTTCCCAATTTTCCCATAGTGATATTCCCTGAATAAACCTCGAGTAACATGAATTCATCTAATGATCCTTCTTTGATACAAAAATCTTAACACGATCCAACGGTTGTCGAGATTTAGGCTATTTGGGATCTCGGGCCTATGGCCTTGCTGTTATAACTCTAAATTGGACCAGATATGCATACCTGACATCAGGCCACCTTACTTGCTATCTTTTCCAAGCCATCACTGAAAAAATCTTCTAAAAATCATTTTTTTGAAGGTGTATGTGCCCTACACCACTACTACCTACATACACATGCTTGTTTCACCACTACAACCCACGTACACTCATGCAAAATCGTGAAAAATGAAAATTGAAACGGGATACAGGTTTTTGGGCCATTACTTAACCATTTGACTGCCCATATCCAGTCACCCCAACCGTTACTATTTGTTTTGGCCTATAAAAGAAGGTGTTGGGGCCCCATTCTAGGAAGAATCACAAGAGCATAAAAACTCTGCCCATTTCAGTATTCCCCCTTTGTCCCAATATTTTTCAACCACCTTGTGAGTTTGAGCCAGAATTCCTTTTTCCTCTTTTTCAAATCCTTGCCATTTCCCTAGAGATATCTGAAGAGGAGAATAATACGCGGAAGTAGTTGGTGCATGGTGAAGAGGATCCCAGGACCAAGTTCGAGGAGCAGTGTCGATCTCATGTTGTAAACGACTTTTGTGAGATTAATATAAAGAAATACTTTTTCCGTCTCGCCAAATGATGTCTTAAATCTTTATGGTTTGTTTACATTTCTTGGTTGTGATTTCTAACCCACTAATCCATATGTAGAATGAATGCTTATAGTTTCTTGTTTGTCTTTTGGTGAATTCAGGTCAGCCTTGGTAGGAGATGTGCAGTCAAGAAAAAACTAAGCGCAAAGGGATTGACACTAGATGCGGAGTTTAAGGTATGTCTACTGGATCCCTATAGTTTGTCTTTTATGTATGATTGTGGGGTAATGTCAGGATAGTTGATAAAAAGCAGGAGACTTTAGATGGTTAGCTCTACCTATACTTTATAACCTTGGTGTAGTCTGTAGAGGGGTTTTCTCACTATAGAATAATTGGCGACCATACTGGGGAAGCCTCTAGGGTCTCTGGGGATATTCTTTTGGGTGATTTTGAATCCGTTTATTTACTATTTTTTGAGTTTTTGTAAGCTTATGTGTCTTTAAGGGATTCTGGTCTTCTATACCAGTACTCCCTACCTGTGCTTGACTGTTGGTTTTCATTTTTTTCCAGAAGTTGTAGAGGTGTACGTGGCCTGTAGTGGGCCTGCACGCGTACATACGTGCCCTGCCTTTGGACAACCCGTGTACATATGAAGGCTCCTGAAGTGTCAGTAGCATGCCTATGTTGAGAAATGTTTTCTTAGAAGAGGTAGTCAACCTCTTCCCTGTCAGAATTCACACTTCTCAAGGGTTTTCTTGATCTATCCCTAGTCTGTAGCCTAGGTCTGACCTCAGCATAACTTTATTTTCATCAAAAGATTTCTTGTGTTTTATTTAATAGGGGTTTTAGACAAGTTTGTGAGTCTGTTTTGATCTACCTGTTTGTTATTGTCAGTGACTCCTTGCGATCTGCGATTGGGCCATAAGTCATTTATTGGTCTTGACTTGTCATCATTTTTCCCTCTTTTTTCTTTATAAGAAAAGAAAATAATTCATTTTCAAATTTCTTGTTTTGAAGCATAAAACAATAAAACAAAATCTTTCATTTCTTTGTTTGGTAAAGCAGTTTAGGTTAGTTATTTCATTTACCAAGGAAGAATAAAGTTTTCTTAAGTTCTTTACCTGAATTCTTAGGACATTAAGTAGCTCACAGTAGAGGGAAATATTGTTTTAAGTTTTTCTTTTCAAAGATCTGAGAAACTTAGTTACGAAAAGTTTGGTGAAAGAGTCTTAATTTGGAAAATCTTTATTTGTGAAGGAGTAGTTTTTTTTCAGTTTCATATTATGATCTTCTATTTCATCTCTTAAAGAACATCATTGGTTTCACTTCTGTTCCTTTTGACTTAAGACAACCATTAAAATTAATGCTTAATTAAAAGTTATTAGAATTTGTGTTTGTAGGGTCCATCAATGCAGTCTAAGCTAGAGACTTGATTTAGGATTGGAGAGGAAACTCTTCAAGGCTACAAAAAACAACATAAGAGTCTATGCTAGGTAGTTCTTGAAATTCCAGTAACTATGAAATTTATCCGTGACCCCCCTCTAACATAGGGGATAAACATGAGGTCACGTGCGGAAAGGTAACAAATATAACCCCTCCAAACATGGACCAAGCGTAGTGGGGAACACATATAGAGAGATTATCTTCGGATTTCGTTGATCGCATTTTCCATGGAGCTTCATGGGTCTCGAGTCCATTAGAGGTCCTTAGTGATCTTCCAGAAAACTTGCTTCCGATACCCTGCTCATTGTGGTCCACCCGACTGTCGAATGTACCAGCCTGGTGATTGTTTGCACGGTAGAAACCTAGTTGCCTTTATTTTAGTGAATTACACAGGTGAATGTGGGGGTATACTGTGGTACCTAGGGTAGACATTGAGCCACTCTTTGTAGATTATACCCAGAGGGTGCTTTCGTATTCGAGTTTCAATTGCACTGGTAAGTTTATCTAGTGTTGGTTGGTGTAACTGTTCTTCCAACTAGCTAGTGATCTGCTTGTCTTATCTCATAGGAGATTTTTCTAGTGTGTTCTGGTATTTAACATTAATAGAAATCCCTAGTGTTTCATTTCGATTAATCTGGAGCCACCCCTACCACCGCTAAGGCGAATACTAGACCAACAAGGGTCTTTTGAGGTGACCAGGCCATAGGAAACTGAGCCCGACCCATCTCCGAGAGGAGAACATTTGATTCCATAGGAACCAACCATTTCTGACCTTGGAGCGGAAGATATCGGTCCATATAACCCTCCGATCACTGATCTATCGATGCCCATCATCGTACAGGTTAAACCTTATGAGCATCAGGTAGTGTCACAAGTAGCGATGGAGACAAATGTTGCTATTTATTCAGGGAATCCTCATATTCCCTCTATGGATTTAACTACAAGGTATTTTCCACCTCCTAACCAATCGTTGTCAGTATGAAACACCATGGTATTGACTGCCTCTACCTTTGGAAATGGCCTGATTCTGTCTATGGAAGCGATCACTTCTCCTTTCACCCAGAGTGTGATAGGCCCTCCATTCTCATACGAGATGCCCGGCTTTGATACGAACTCTATCCTTTCCTACTTCACTCTACAGAATTTAGGTCTGGGGGAAGGGAGGTCTAATGCTCCTCTGTAAGAATCCATAGGGGCAAATTCATCTTCCTATAATTATTTCCCTTACGGAGTGGTTCATATAACTCCTTCGTCCCCTTCGCTTGGCAGTGCTCACCAACACTCCGTCGGGTCGAACGTAAACTATAGTTCCTTTGGAGAAGCTAATCAAGGAATTCCTTCTTATAGCATGCTGATAGGCTCGAAACCTCTCTCTCTGTTCGACGTGTTTAGTAAAAACACTTTCTCGTCAGCTGCCATGGCAACTGGGGGAAACCCAGGTTATGAAATACAAAATCCTATGTAGGGTACTATACCTGCACATGGGAAAACTTAGGAATTCATTCCTCACAAGGAATTTGGAATCCATGGCAGGGATTAGTTCCCCTGTTAGGGATGCAGACCATATGAAACCCCTTCCATATCCAATGGAGCCTCGAGCAAGGCTCAGGACCTATGTCCATCAGATCGACAGGGGGAAACCCTTCCCAAAATCCTTGGAATGCGATGCAAGCCTAGCCCTTTACGTCCTATTTCGGGATTCAACCGATGACGTCTCAACAAGAAAAAAATCCATACACTGGTCATAGCCATGGTTATTAATAGAACCCTGTCTAGCAACCTAAATTTTCCTAGAAACCTGGTGCCAACCAAACTCTAGGCTCCTTTTTCTCTGGTTATAATCAACAACCCAAATTACTATTTCTGGCAAATCTACACTTGCCAGACTTGACAAAGTTATTAAATGACCCCATCTATCACAATCTGCATTGGCCTCCTATGCCAAACAAGTTTCCTTCGGACATTCCAAAGTTTGAGGCCAAGACTAACGAATATCCAGGCAATCATGTGACTACTTTCCATTTATGGTGCTCATCCAAATCCTTGAGAGACGACTCCATCCAGTTGTGTTTGTTTCAACACACTCATAGGGAGTGTTGCGAAATGTTACTTCAATATTGACTGCTCAAGATACTCTTCCTTCAACGAATTGGCCATGGATTTCTTAAACCATTTTCAATCACCTGTGAAATACGACGCCGACATTGAATTGTTGGCCAACTTTGAGTAGACAAAAGCGGACCATATCTTAGATCACATCCGAGAATGGAGACACTGGAAGAGTTTTATAAAAGTACCAATCCCACCAATATTCCTACTTGAGTGGTTCCTTAAGTCTTTGATAGCCCAGTTATCTAAATACGTTGCAACCTCGGGGGTCTTTTAAGAAGAAGAAGTGATAATGGGAGCTCAACAACTAGAGATGATTTACTCTTAGTCCAATTTACTTTACAAAGTTTTGCTAGATGCACCGTGCTTGATACTTGACAAGACTATATAGATATCTGGACCACATGCTGATGGTATTTTTGGTTCAGCACAAACAAATCCCATTGATTAGTTGTCGAATCAATTACAACAATTGTCTATACAGCAGACAGTGGCCAACCAAACCACCGGTTCGACTACTCCCCCTACTCAAACGTTGGATGTACATAGTGTGAAATCAACAAACCCAAAGGCCACCCAGCAGCCTGATGAAAATAAGAAACAAAGAAAGAAGGGTAAGGGGGATAAGAAACCTACCAATAATGTTGGCGGGGGTAACATAGAAAATAAGAATTCGAAGTATCCATGTAATCTTTGCATGGAATACCATATGAATCACCAGTGCCCTTAGCTTGCAGAGGCCCAAAAGTTATTGGCACAACAACAGCCTGTCATGTTAATGAATCCATTTCCACATGGATAAAATTTAACTCAAGCCTCTTCGAGCATGGAATGGGGCAGTCAAGTACCCCCTCCATCTTTGAGTAATCCTTCGTCTGTGATTGTGTACATGATGAAAGGTATAATTGACATAAAAACTAGGACACGTGACTATGGAATGCCAAACACCTCTGAGAAGGGTAAAGAAGCCGAAAACCCACCTCTTCCTCTCCAAATTGAGAATACATTGGGAGAAACAATGACACGCATCCCCAAAGGTGCGTTCAAGAAATCTTCCCACAACCCAAATGCAATGGCCACCTAGAACTACTCTATGGTGGAGGATTTGTCACAAACCCCTTGTGCAATGTCTTCTTTGGAAGTCCTCCAGAGTTTCCCTTGCTAGAGAAAAGCTCTTTTATCTTCCTTAGGATATGTTGAGACTTGTAATCTGAGAATGATCATGCTTGACACGACCGACTTAAAACCTCATCTTCCTTACCACGTAGCGTTTCAAATAGTAGTGGATTAAACCACAAAAACTTTAACCCCAAAAATTTTCTACATAGTGGTTGATGAGGGTGCCTCGACATGCATGATGTATTTGGCGTGTTGGAAGGCCATTTTCCAACCCGTTTTGTCTCTGTCACCTACTCTTATTATTGCTTTCAATGGTTGTTTGTTCCAACCACATGGAATCATCCCCTCTTTCCCCGTGTAGTTAGGGGGGAAGACCAGGGGCTTTGAGGTTGAAGTGGTCGATGTGTCTCTCGACTATGATCTCTATTTAGGAAGGAGTTTGACTTATGCTATGCAAGTAGTGGTCGCGATAGTTTTTTGGGTCTTGTTATTTCCACATGAGGGCCTGATCATGTCCATTGATCAGTTATCCTTCTCCCATCCTGAACCTTCATTGGGGGTATCCACGGTCCCGATGATTGATAAACCCCAGCTAGGCATCGCCAACATAGGGGTTGGTTTGTGCCCACCTTTGATGGGTACTTTTGATTACCCGCCTTCGATCAACAATTTCCAGTATATATCGGCTGTTCTCAACCAGCATAGGGTTGAAATATTTCAAATCTCGTCATTTCGAATGAATTAATTTAACGATCCATGGACTCTTCCTTCCCCATCAGCTATTATGGAAGGGACAGGGCACCATGGCATGGCCATTCTTTTCTCTATGGTAGAAGTTGGGTACTCTATATTCCAGCAAGCTTCCATCAACCCCGATTTGACTCCCGCACAAGAGTTAGATCTAGTTCTCGAGCCTATTTGGGCTCAAGGTTACCTCGCCGATAGTGATTTTTTAGACTTGGTCTTGCCCTCAAATGAGGTGATTATTGAGGAAATGACTAGTTTGGATAGACCCTGGGATGATCTCCATCACATATCTTATTTTCTCCCCAAGTCAAGAAGAATTGAAGTAGGAGAATTCACTCTGACTATGACTAGAGATAAGTCTTGTCCTATCAATCCTTTGGCTATGCACGTTGTTTATGCTGAAGGAAATATGAAAACCATCGCTAAAAAGATACCTATTGATATCTCCATAACCCCTGGCGTTGTGGAGAATATCTTCGTTGGAGCGGACTGCTCCCCTGAGGAGATTCAAATCTACACAGATTTATTTAAATAATTTTGCAACGTGTTTTCCTGGTCTTATGAAAAAATGTCAGGCATAGATCCAAGAATCGTCGAACATGAAATCACAATATATCTTGATGTCAAGTTGGTTTGGCATAAGCTTCATCCAGTTAATCTGAAGAAAGAAACAACTATTAAGTATGAAGTAGAGAAACTATTAAGAGATGGTTTCATCTACCCCGTCCAATTGACTCAATGGGTGTCAAATCCTGTTCTAGTCAACAAAAAACAGGGTACGATTCACGTATGTACGAACTTCCATGATTTGAACAAGGCTTGTCCAAAGGATAATTTCCCCACGCCATTTATTGACCAGATAGTCGATGAATGAACAGGTTGCGAGGCCTTTTCTTTCATGGATGGTGTTATCACTGAAATTTCGTCTGCACAGGACGACAAGAACTCTGCATCATCAGCACAGAAAAACAGGCATTCATGGCACAAGGATTAAATCCACAGCACAGTAAAAGGGCCAAAAACTATACAAAAATGGCTAAAAAATTAAAAAGCGCAGCATACCCACTAAAA
>SNQJ01S0286247.1:0-10962 GCA_010110895.2 Picea sitchensis
CACCCTGGATACTTAGGCTGGAAGTTTTTATGTTATAAAATTTTCATCTCACCTACAGTCTGATCATTTATTGAACCTCATAATGCCTATTCACTAAACATTTTGCTCGAGTACTCTGCGATATATATTAGTACGCTAAGATGCTTTGTTTTAACTTGTTATATTCTTTTAAGTGAGAGGTATTGTTTTCTTATTCATGGCATTTAAAGTTTTACAATGGGTGTGCTTTCCAAGGTTGCTTTATTTGGATGTGTGATTTCAATTCTTCAATCGTCTTGCCATATATAATAAGCGATCTATTTAAATTATATTAGTTCTGACAATCACAATCACAATCAATAACTTGTCCTCTTTATAAGACAAAGATACATAATACTTTCTGAAGAATTTTTGAGAAGTATGTTGTTGATTAATGGTCTAGATGCAAACAATGTTGAAGCCCTAGAGTATCTGGACATGTTTGTTTTCTCTTACCCCTATGCACTACTCAGTATGGATCTTGTAGTTGTTGCTGCTCTCAAGAAATTTTTGGGGACATAATAGTGTGTTTTTGTGTTGAACAGTTTTTTACCACTGAGCCTCGTGCTTGTGACCCATCAAGCTTGCCACAGTATCCTCCAAGCAAGGAAATGGATGCAAAAATGCGTGATGAAGAAGCTAGAAGGTATATCAGATTTTTTTGGTTGAAATGTTTTTCCCTATTATGGATGGATGAGAAAATATTCAAGAACAATTTGGGTCTGTGAGATCCGTGGATTTAATTCTTTTATTTTTTAAATATAATTGGTTAATTAGAGGACAAGCAATGCGAAGCTGGAAGTCTACAACATTTAAATAGCATTGGTTGCATCTAGTATAAAATGCTGTGGTGCTTTATACCCTCCTAAAATTGTAAATGGGCATTTTGCTACTCAATTTGTTTTCCTGTTTGCTTTTTTGGAAACTTGATATATTTCCCCATCAATTTATGTTGAGCAAAAACATGTTGGAATCGGCCTTGCAAAATGTATGTAAGATATCTTAATGAACACCTGGGAGTTTACTCAGTTATAATATATATCATCTTTGTTCTGTGAAGGCAAAGGGCAGCTGGTGGAAAAGTTCAAGGTAATGATAGAGCGAGGAAGACACGCACCCGTGATCGGGTAGGCAGGGGAGTTCCTGCTCCTGAAGCAAATGCAGAACTGCAGATGAATTTGCAAGTATGTACAATTTGTCATAACCTAAGATACTGTTAATTACATAATATCATGTACAGAATTGCAGACAGCACATGTCTATGCCTTTGCAAGTTATTTTAGATATTGTTTCCTACGAAATTTTTGCCAGCCAAAATAAAATTTGGCACTTTATATGTTTCTTCTATTACATTTTTGAGGTATTTTTATGCTAGATATCAGTCTAAGCTAGTAGCTGCCAAAAATTCCTTGATCTGTTGAGGTTCAGCTTCTATTATGGTTCAGTTAGCTGAACACTTCCAGACTAGAAATTGATTAGTTTATAAAGAAATATTTCAAGTGATCATAGTGAAGTGGACATCTGGACTCTTGTCATGCAGTATCACATTTTGTCATCATTTTATTCTAATTTACTGCTTTTAAATAACTAAGCTTTCAAAATAATAGTATATTTTTCTAATTATTTCCTTGCAATAGCATCTTTATTAGCATAAAGACTAACTGAATTGTTTTGGGGCCAATTACAGAGACGGCGTTTGATTACACAAGGCAATGCCAAAAGCAAGAGTGAGAAATTTCCTCCTCCACATCAGGATGGAGCTGTTGGCTTTACGATGGCACCTTCTCACCATGAGCAACCACCTTTTGAGCCTCAATCTTGCTCTTACATCACAGCTCCAGTTACATCTTGGTCTGGGCCTCTAGGGAATCCTGCTACTGTTGGACCTTCAAGACGGAAGAAACATAATCAAGGAGATATTCGTATGGCTCCTCCTCGAGTAGCAGTTCGCCCATCAAGGTCATCATCTACTGTAAATTATGCTGGGCAAACAAATAATGGTGTAAATGACTCTCAAAAAGATAAAGGTGGTTCTAAACAAAAAGGAAAAGAAACTGCAGCTAATGGTGTTTGACACCAATTGGAAAATTTAGTTGCATGGTGGGAAGTGGGACGAGTGCCTATGAAAATTGAAATTTGTTTGCTCCATTGTCTCAGACGGGGTTTGTACTACCATGTTTTTGTCACTTTATTGTCTTCAGATTCTTTTGTAGCTCTAGGATGCTATCTACTCAACATTTTCCATATGTAAATTCTTCTAGTCTTGGCACAACCTTCCTTGGTCTTTCCTTCAACACCCAAACTGTTGGGAAAATGTGACAACTAACTACAGAGCTCCCCCTTTATACTCATAGAGGCATTGATAATTAAATTAATGAAATCCACATTGTCCATTCCCAGCAGATGCTCCATATACATTGCTGTAGGCATTCATCATGAACTATGAGTCTAGTGGGGTGATGGGTGGGAACTTGAATGTTTTTCTTTGTTTGTTCCTTCTCATCAGGGGCTGACTAGTTCGAGGATGAGGTTAAATTAATTCAATGCCATCCTTTTCCCTATGCTTAGGTAGTAGCTGTCTTAGTTTGAGTAAAAGAAGATTCAAGGGAGTTCCTCCAAGGTTGGCAGTTGAAGTTGGGTTTGTGTCACAATATCCAGCCTTTGGGCCGACCCAATTTATTTATTTTTGGTTAAAATTGGCCATTATTAAAAGTTCTCTTTATTTTTTTCCTGAAGGTGTCATTTCCAGAAAAATGTATAACCCTTCAAGGAACATGAAAGCACATGTGATATTGTGGTACCGAACCATCTACTACCTTTTTTGTAGAAAGTTTGAATTTTTATTTATCTTGCTTTGGTGAACCTGAAATCATTTTGAAAAAATGCTTCCATTTTGTCTTTGAATTATTTTTTCAGCTTTTGCAAATTTGATAATAGTGAGTCCTAATTGCTGCTGAAGGTGTATTATTCATTCTTTCTTGCACTCGATGATTTTTGCAGGTGAGATAACGATTTTCAGTTAGCTTATAAACGAGAGTAGGAAAGGGTAGAAATGTTCAAGTTAGATTCAGATGAGATGCTGTATAGAATCATTATTACTGTTGGTGGTAAATTGCTGGGGACATTTAGGATAACGTTTAGATCCCATAACTCCTGTTGGTCAATTATATTCATTGGTGAATTAATAGAGTAACGGTGCAGTACCAAGTGTTGGGTTGTACCCTTTTCCAACTTTTTTGGCAGATGTAATTTTCGTCAGCTTTTGTTAGTGAGAGTAAATTTGTTAGCATCCTGTAATATGGCAGTGCTGTTTGCACTTCATAATTATAAGATCACGACAATAATGGGCGATATTGAGATTTTAAACTCAGTTAAATTATTTGGCTTTTGAAAAGTGTAAGCTATGCTCCACCTGCTGAATAAAGTGACCTATTTCTAAAATTAATTAAACTCATGAGCATATATGTTGCATGAGTAAAGGCCTTATGACGATCCAAGTTGGACTCTATTGTTTGGCATTCATACGTATTGTTCACATAGTATTTTGCAAACTTGCAACACATGCTGTTTGTTATCATGACTACTGTTCCTATGGGGTGAGTGATAAATAATATCGAAACAAACTACAACAATATTTAAGACTTATGCCAGATAGCACATGGGCTGTTATTTAGATACCATTAGCAGATGTTAGCATCTCAATTATGGGTATGAATATTTACATTTTTTTATATCCTGGTCGAACTTATGGGAGAAAGAAAAAGTTTTTTCTTGGAAATTATCATATAGTTTGGTTTTGGTCAAATGTAAACTTCATGTTGTATATATTTTATTTCATATACCGTAACGAATGGAAGAGAAACGGATATAATTTTTGTTTGAATCTTCTTATGTACAGTCTTGCAGGTAGGTACAATTTAACCAGTCACAAAGACCAAGATATCGGCAGCAGTAAGTTTTTAAGTAATCAATTTTTTTGACCTTAGCCTGCCCAGAAAATCTTCCTTGCAAATATGTAACTTAAGGTATGACTAAAAAACCCAATTATGGTTAATTAACATATTATATGTGCACTCCATAGTAATGATAGTGGTTTTTAAAGAAATTACGATGGTGGGTTTTAAAGAAATTATTCTGGGAAGAGGCGGGGAAAGGGGCTAAACTGATATCATATTGTTGACCTTACCTTGAGTGCAATACTCTGCAACTTGCAACTTAAGGCATGACTAAAAAACCCAATTATGGCTAATTAACATATTATATGTGCACTCGCTAGTAATGATGGCTTTTAAAGAAATTATTCTGGCAAGAGGTGGGGAAAGGGGCTAAATTGATATCATATTGTTGACCTTACATTGCGTGCAATACTCTGCAATTCTGAAGACATTCATATTATATATATATTTGCAAGGAATAATTTATTAGAAAAACCAATCATGTTAAATTAAATTTGTTTCATAAGCTCTGATGTCAAAATAATCTTATGGGTTAGGTAGGCCTAAATTGTTAGTGTTAATTAAATCTTAACAATTTAATTAGATTAATCCAAATTACTTTTTCCATTTAGATTCAGATTTTTATATACAAAATTAATATTCAAGGCTTCGAGAGTAAGTTAGATATCCAGGAACAATTCATATGAAGCATATTTGTTTTTATAATCTTATAATAATAACCAAGAGCATGGCATCCTTAAAAAGGTATGATGTGATGCCCTAGCATTCAATATATGAGTTTGACTTAAATGGTTTTTAGACTTTTGACATTACTTTGGAGGGATGGTGATGCTTTGGCAATCAATAATTGAGTTCATTTAAATGATTTTGTAAACTTGTCACGTTAAATTTTTCTAATGACAATTTGACCTTAAGTATCAAGAATATGAAATATAAGTTTGGGAATTTGATTGGGTGTGCATGGTTGGTAGAGGCTTATTCCATAGATTTAAGTATAAGAATATAAAATATAAGTTTGAGAATTTGATTTGGTGTGCATGGTTTGTAGAGGCTTATTTCTTAGATTTAAATGATAAACTATGTGTTAGGAAATTTGATAAGCTTGGTGTGCATGGTTTCTAGAGGCTTATTTCATAGATTTAAATGACAAGGAATTTGATCAAGCTTGGTGTGCATGGTTTGTAGAGGCTTATTTCATAGATTTAAATGACCAACTTTACTATCCCGAGAATTAGAATTTTAGATTGAGAATTTGATAAATAATGAAAAACTTGCTTTTAATTGAGAAATTGTGTTATATATATCTTTTTATTCCACTTGCAATAGGTTTGAACTAAGCCACTATGAAGATTTGGACTTGAAATTGACTCAAGTATTTTTAACTCATCATAGTTTGATTTAATGTAAATGTTTATGATTCCCTAAATTAGAATACTGAAGTCCATTGCTAGTTACTTTATGGTTTGTGTTGTTAGTTTATTAATATATAACATTAAAAGTGATTTTAGTTGATTAATTAAGGGTTTAAAAATTATTTCCACGTTATCGTTGAGTTTTAAGAGTACACATCCAAGGCAAACATGAGTGAAGAGTCTCACCAGTGTTTATATTAATGACACAAATCATATGGCTAGGTTGTAAGTTAATACATACATGTATATTACTTGTCTAGGCTGTAAGTTGATAAAAACATGTATATCGCATGTCCAGGTTCCAAGTTAATATAAATATGTATGTCACATGATTATATTGTAAGTTAATACAAACACACACAAGGGCCATTATTCTTGAATACATCTTTTGTTCACATGTAAAGCCTCACATTTTGGATTTATTAGACAACACTTCACATAAATTTTATATTAATTCAAGTCAACCATTGATTGATTGAACTCGTTTGTATTTATGAAGCAACAAAACTTGTGTGTGTTCGACCACTTCAGACTTGTACTATGAGATGTGAGATCACAACTTTGCTTATGATCATACAACTATATGATGCTTATGTTATATGGTATCATTTTTATTTCCAAGGAAAAAAGTCTAGATACGTCATTGATACACAAAGAGTTGCTTCAAAGAGTTTGTACAATATAAAGTCACAGGGCTTCAAGCTTGTTAAGGCCAATAAATCAATAAAACTATAAATGACACTGTCCCAAAATTTAAGGCTTGTGTAGCAAAACAAAATAACCAAAGGCAAGTGCAACAAGTATAACAATCATTGGTGAAAATGAAATAGCAATGAATTCAAACACAACCAATTAGAAAGCAATAGTCATGGTTTTGATCTTACAAGCTCCCAACAAATTGAACACACAATACCATTTGATACCCAATTTTTAATTCTAATCAAATGCACCATGCAAAAGGATTTGACCATGATTAGACCAATTTTTTCAAACTTTTTCAATTTGATATTTGAGTGTGAGAGGAGAGGGAAATTCTATTCTTTTTTCCATTCTAGATGAAAATGTTTCTACTTAAAAGCTATGACTCTTTAAATCATTTCACTGCACTGTGAGAAAAAATGGGACATCATGTCCCAACTTAACCAAACCTATGTTTTACCTTGTCTCCTTGTAATCTGAGTTGAACTTTGAATATGACAACTGGGAGGAAATGAAGTCTTTAATATTGTGTTGAGTTTTGGTGTACCTTGGGAAGTGGTCCCCTTGTGGTTGTGGGTCTCTATAAATATTTGACCCATTATGCCTTATACTTTATGTCTAATTTCACTTCGACATTTTCCTAAGTCAAAAGGGTGAAATTTGTGACTTGAGGAAAATATGACTATTAATTCACTTTGTGGGTGAATTGGGAGACATAAAGTGAACTAAGGAAACTTAACCCAAAGTGGGTTTTAAGTTGAGATTTTTTTGGAGAGATCTCAATCATGGATTAGAGATGATATGGAGTGATCCTAGCCATTCATATTTTAGGTTTCCTTATGATTGCTTAAGAGGGGTGCATAGGGCAAATGAAGGCTTATTCACTCATTTGTTCACTTGGAGAGTTTGGAGAGGAGGAAGAGGATGAGAATGGAAGCATTGAGAGAGGAGAGCTTGGGCCCCATCTTTCATGGAGGGTGGAAGGAGGCTTAGGGCTTGATTATTTTGTGGTGTGGGTTCTTGCTTGGTGGAGGGCGCACCCTTGGAGGAGGGTGCAAACTTAGTAGGCACTACTAGTTTTTGAGCTTTTGCAGATCTGATTGGTGGAGGTTTGTGACAACATTCAAACATAGATTTGCATGCAAGGGTTTCTCAAACAACCAAGGGAGAATCAAGGGCACATCGGTTTAGTGGAAGAGGCAATAAAGGAAGGGGGCACACTTGCTTGGGCTCATTCTTCTTGGAACCTTCTAGCAAAGCTTGATACGAGCTTGCTACTTGTACATGTTCCATTGTATTTGTTTACTTCTTGTATTCCATGCTTGAGACTTCACATATATACGCTTTCATTCTAAATTGGTTTTCCTCGGGGGGGTTTTTATCCAGGGTCATGTTGACCAAAAATACTTGTGTTCAAATTTCATGTATGCTTAATGTTTAAATCAACAATAGGAGCTTGTAAAGATCCTAGAGGACTGCTATATGTTTTAAGGTTTGCATGTGCTAACATTCAATGACTCAAACACTTGCAAGGGCACGTTAAAAGAACATATAACCATCAGTTTGAAGGAGGTTTTGTTTGTAGAAGTAAACAAACTTGTTTGCTTTTCTAAAACAACAGCAATGACAGATTTGGTTTCTTGAACTTAGAGCCCAACAAGAGGTCAAAGATGGACCCGTTGGGCATACATCATAGTTCTTCAAAAATCTACATGGTATCAGAGCCTTGGTGGTTAAGAGTTGGTTGATGTACTAGCATACAATTCACAGATTTTTGGACAGTTTTGGACAACATTATTTCACGCTTGTGTGTCAAGTGTTGAGGCTGATTTCTTTTGTAGTTTAGCACCAGTTTGGGTTTTAGTGGACAACCATGTTGGTGTCTCAGATGAGGGCATAGGATAGGCTAGCTAGAGCTATCAATTTTTCCCCTTGGAAGACCATGATTATCTTTGTCTTGTAGGACCTTGAACTATGGTATATAGTTCAGGCTCCTGTTGTTGTTCCTCCTGTCATTGCTCCCTTGTTGGTAGCAGAGTTCAGGAAGAAGAAGAAGGCAAATATGACTATTTGTGATGCGGTGAGAGACCATGTCATACCCCATTTCGCTGGGAAGGACTATGCCTTTGAGATGTGGGCCTCATTGTGCAAGCTTTACCATAATCCCAATCATAACCAAAAGATGGTTATGTAGGAGAAGCTCATGGGCATGAGATGTGGGCCTCATTGTGCAAGCTTTACTGGAGCCCCAATCAGAACCGAAAGATGGTTCTGCAGGAGAAGCTCATGGGCATTCAAATGCTCAAGTCAGAGTTAGTGACATCATACCTTGATAGATTTACACAGACTCGAGATCAGTTGGCAGAAGTCAGAGAGATTGTGGATCCAAACTTTTTGGTGAGGACAACCTTAAACGACTTCTCCAAACCTTGGGGTTCATTTGTGCAAGGCATTATGGCTAGGGAGGTCATGCCCAATTGGGAGAGACTTTGGGGCGACTTCGTACAGGAGGTTGAGATGCGGCTCTGGATCTTCAATAAAACAATGTGTATTGTTGAGGGTGATGAAGATCTTGCTCTTTGGTCAAAGGGCAAGAAGAAGGTCGACAAGGGTACTAAACAAGGTCCCAAGGGAGGGGCCAAGTCACAGGAGAGTGGCAGTGGGCAGAAGAGAGATATGAACAAAGTGAAGTGCTTTGCTTGTAAGAAGATGGGGCACTATGTTGGTCAATGTTCCAACAGGAAGAATAAGATGGGTGGTACAACAACTACAACATACGAGGAGGAGTTTCAGGCACAGTTTGAGAGGGAGTGTGTCTTCCTTATATGTTGCACTTCAGTTGAGACGACACCTAGCATTTGATATATAGACAATAAGGCTTCGAGCCACATGACTGGTGTTAGAGAGCACTTCAATGACCTCAGAGATCCAAAGGTCAAGATGGAGATTTCTCTTGGTGATGACACCATTGTCAGAGTTGTTGGGCATGGCACAATTACTTTTCAGAGCGAGAGTCCATTTCGTTCAGGGATGTGTTGTATGCTCCTGGGTTGAAGAAGAATATGATATGAGTTTCCACCCTCCAGGATATGGGTCTTGAGGTGTCCTTCAAAGGGACAAAGGTCCTCATACACCCTAAGGGGTCGCATCTCACCTCAGGGCAAGTGATTAGAGTGAGGGATGGTAAACTATACATATTTTTTTTCCATCCCCTGCATGCTTTGACATCAGGTAGCTACAACAACACTCAGTTGTGTGAGTTGTGGCATCAGAGGATGGATCACCTTCATCATGGGGCTCTTGGAGGGCTGAGAGAGGTTGTGACATGAGTGCCACAGTGCAACTTAGAGCATCAGGATGTGTGCAAAGGGTGTGCACTTGGTAAGTTTACCAAGGTTGTTTTCCCCAGCAGTGACACCAGGTCAGCTGGGATACTGGATTTAGTACACACAAATGTGTGTGGGCCTATGTATCGTACGTCCTTGAGTGGTTGTGAGTACTGTCTCACATTCTTAGATGGCCACTTGAGGAAGACCTGGATCTTTTTCCTGAAGGCCAAGAGTGAGGTCTTCAAGAGGTTCTAGGAGTTGAAAGCTCTTGTGGAGACACAGACAGGAAAGAGGATCAAGGTCTTGTGGTCAGACAATGGAGGTGAGTATGCCTCCATAGAGTTTGTAGACTTCTATTCCCGGGCAGGGATCAAAAGACAGATGACCATGCCTTACAACCCCCAATAGAACAGGGTTGTCGAGAGGAAGAAGAAGGCCATTGTAGGTGTAGTGAGATCCATGCTGCATGATCAGACTTTGCCTTTATACTTATGGGTCGAGGCGAGTGCTGTTGTAGTTTATCTGCAGAACACGAGTTCCCACAGGATTTGGGGGAAGAAGACTCCTGAGGAGGCCTTCACTGGTAGGAGGCTCGATGTTGAGCACATCGGGAATTTTGGATGCTTGACATACTCTCATGTCCCCTCAGAGAAGAGGACAAAGCTAGACCCCACAACCCAACATGGTATTCTAGTTGGTTACTTAGAGGTCTCGAAGGCCTACCAGATCTACATTCCATCACAATGGAGAGTGGTGGTTAGCATAGATGTTATATTTAAGGAGGGTAGAACTTTCAGGAGGTCTCTCGAGTCGAGAGATAGTATTAAGGAGGTTCCAGAGACTCAGATTGATGTTTTAGAGGGAGAAAAACCTCAGGTGTCGAGTGCACCCGTTTCAGGGTTGACAGGGTCACCTTGCACAACTTCAGGTTCATAGTTGCAGGGGGTTCAGGCAAAGGGTACAAAGGCTTCAGGATCTCAGAGTGTTGAAATTAGATTTGAGGCAGAGACTCGTGGGTGCAGAGATATTACTTTTTCTTTGGTTATTCCCAGGAAGAGGAAACCGAGATGGTTTTAGGCGACCCTGAAGGAAGCCAAGGAGAATATTGGAGAACCCAGAGGGTTGTTCAGAGAGAGCATAACACCAGATAGGCTTGTGTCCTACTTGGCGATGGTGACGAGCATCACATATTCAGAGCCCGAGACATTTGCACAGGCAGTTGACCAATAGGTTTGGCAAGATGCCACGCTGGAGGAGTATGACTCCATTATGCGCAATGATGTATGGGAGGTGGTGCCGAGACCAGTGGGGAAGTCAATTATGACTTCCAGACGGTTGTATAAGATTGAGTATGCTATAGATGGCAGCATAGAGAAACACAAGGCCCGGTTTGTGGCACGAGGATTCTCTCAGGTAGAGGGAGTTGACTATGATGAGACATTTGCACCAGTTGTGAGATACACGTCCATTCAGAGGATACACCAAATGGATGTAAAGACCACATTTCTGAATGGATTTATTGAGGAGGAGGTGTACATTGAGAAACCA
>SNQJ01S0286249.1:0-10962 GCA_010110895.2 Picea sitchensis
TTTTTGGGATACAAAGACAATGAAGAGAGTGAACAAGAAGATGAGAATCTTGAAAAGTTGAAGCATGTTGAAACTGAAAATAACAAGCTTAGAAACACAAACATAATACTAAAAGGTGAATTTAGTAGTTGTGAAGAAGAGAATTAAAAGATTGAAAAGACCATTAATATCTTGAAGGAACAATTAGAATATTATGAGAAATTGAAATAAGAATTGGATCACACAAAAGGGGAGCTACTATTGACAACAAAAAAGTTGAAGAAGTTCAAAAAAAGCACTGAAAAATTAGATGAGATCCTTAGCAGTCAAAGATCTCCAAATGACAAGACAGGACTAGGATACAATGACAGTTTGAAGACAACAAAACAAGAGAAGGAAGTTGAAAATGATGAAATCAACACTCCAGAACAAGTTGAACAACAAGATAGAAAACTAGAATTTAGAAGGAATGAGACATCAAGAAGATCCTCTCCCATCAGGTATGAAAGAAATCATTATGAAGGAAACTACAGAATAATAGATCATGAACCCAGATGGACCACACCACAAAGAAGATCACTTACACCCAGGTATAAAAATTTCTTTGTTGGACATTGTTATACTAGTGGAAATTTTGGACACAAGGCAATCAATTGTAGAATCAATGAAAGGAATAACTATGCAAGCTCCATGAATGGTGAAAATAGTAGATATAAAAATGTTCGTAGACCTTTCAACATAAGTTATAATCCATTTGACCCATTAATGGATCAAAATATTGTATGTTACAAGTGCAATAATCTTGGTCACAAAGGACGAGATTGCAAAGAGATGAAGGAAGATAATCATATGCTAAATGTTTGCATACCAACTACAACATGGAAAAGGAAAGAAATTCCACACAATGAAAATTGTCGAATAACATTAGTCGCTAAAGAATGCAAAGAAGAAGATGAATGGTTTATAGATAGTGGGTGCTCATCTCATATGACCAGAGATCAAAGAAAATTTGTTAGCTTGAAGAAAAAGGGTGGAAATGTGGCATTTGGAGATGACTCATCTACCAAAATACTCAGAAAATGAACTATAAAGATTGGAAGTGAAAATGTAAAAGCAGGAAAAGTCCTATTTGTTGAAGATTTGAAGCATAATCTCCTCAGTGTCAGAAAAATATGTGATCAAGGATACACTCTTATGTTTGACTCCCGAAAATGAAAAATCAGAGAAAATAACTCAGGAAGATTGATTGAAACTGCAACAAGAAGACCGAACAACATATACATCCTAGACATGAAGAAGAGAGAGAAGACAGAAGCCACACAAAAGGATTCCAAGGAAGAAAAAGTCATATCAGTACTTGATATTCACCCCCCTCTCAGTATCAACATAGGGATGTCATATCTCTAGCTCACTGCATTACACAAAAGAACCAGATCTACACACATTCACCCGTGGTTGTCCACAAACATGTCCACTCTATAGATCTTCTTTCCCACTGCCTCACACATGAGAATCATATGGAGTTTTCTCGTCAACTCTGCTGCTTAGAGGAGGTTAACACATCATCTTCATTTCTATTCACATGAAGATGCACCCAACACTTTGTGATTTCACACGTTCACCTTGTGCTCAGCCATAGGCACGTCCAACTCAACATATCGTTGGAGTTCTTATAAACTCTCTGAATGGAGGAGGTCATATCTACGTTCCTAGCTCTGTCTCAGGTAGTAACCATGTACCTTTCTTAGGGGCTTTCTCTCAACTTTGTAAGCTGAGAGAAAGACTTACATAACTACAATGATCCACACCTCACAGGTTTGTAAGCTGGAGAATGTCTCATATAGTTGCATTCATCAACAATATTTACTAGGATAAAATGTGTAACCTTATTCAATATTTCCACCACCACAATGATGGAGTCATACTGCTTCAGTATTTTGGGAAGCATAGTAATAAAATCCATTGTAACTACTTCCCACTTCCATTATGGAATGGACAATGGTTGTAACAACCCTGTTGGATGTCTATTTTTAGTATTCACCTTTTAGAAATCTAGGCATTTGGAAATGTAATAAACCACCTCTTTCTTCATTCCCGACCAAAATTATTGGCTTCTTACAATTGTAATTGATTTCTGATATCCTAGGTGCCCAATATATGGAAAATTGTGCATTTCCCATAGTACAGTATTTTTCATCTCTCCTAAATTTGGCACATATACCTTACCTCTATAAATGAGGATTTCATCCTCTTTTAGCTCATAATATATAAATTATTTCCGTAAATTATCTTGTTGTAATGTTTCTTTTATTTGCAAATAGTGTCAATATGAATTTGTTGCTTCTAAAATTCTATCTTTCAAATTAGTCTTGTACATGCTAATGGATGCAATGTGCATATTGTGTGCTCTTCTGTTGAGTGCATCAACCACTTGAAGTTTGGTTTTCTTTACCTCTGATATGTTTAATTTCAAAGTCATATTCACTAAGAATTTCAAGCCTTATATTTTTCCTTTCATTTAATGCCAGTTATCCAAATAAATGTTTCAGACTGCAATGGTCTGTCCTTAGCTCAAATTTTCTCCCCATGGGTAATGCCTCCACATTTTAAGCACATGAAAAATTATGGATAATTCTAATTCATGTGAAACATAATTCCTCTTATGCTCTTTTCATTTTTGGGACTCGTAGCAGACTACATGCTCCTTTTGAATGAGGACTCCACTAAGCCCTTCCTTGCATGCATCAATGTACACAACAAAATATTTGTATGAATATGCAATATTTAATATTGGTGAACTTGTCAAAATGTCTTTCAACCATTAAAATCTTTCTTCACATTCATGAGTCCATCCAAATTTGAGAATCCCTTCTTTTGCAAAGAAGTGACCGGGATTGCAATATTTGAGAATCCCTTCATAAATATTCGGTAATAACTTGCAAGACTCATTAATGATATAACCTATGTCACATTTCTTTGGATTTTCCATCCTCTAATGGCCTCTATATTATTGGGAACCACTTTTATCCCATCTGTTGAGGTATTATTCCCCAAGTAATTGTAGTGTCCATTTTAATTTAAATCAAATAATTAATCAAACATAAACTGTAACAGTAATATCTACTTGATTTCAGTAACTCAGTAATTTCTTATAAACTCATTGCACATACGCATATAAATTTATTATAATGAATAATGATTCCATAACATAAATAAAAAAATACTTGAATTTAAATTACCTTGGTGCAGTGCCCCAACCTCACTTTCCGCTTGTTGACCATTCTTGGCCCGTAAGCTCTTGCCCCAAACCTTGTTCCACCCACTTAACTAAGGACAACTTCTAGCTCAAGATATCATATGGATATCCACATTTGGATTCAAACCTCCGACCAAACCCAGGTGCATCTTGATCGAAATCCAACTACTGAACTCAACTCTCCTTTGTGCAATCCAGAGAAACCTCCCCTCCAATTCCCATAGAATGGTAATGCCCCCTTCATAAAAGAATGCCTTCCACCATGGGCTCTCACCGTCATATTTCCCCTTCACCGTCTTCCCCCCTCCTTCATTACTTTCCTTATCCATTTTATTAATTATCTCTTATCCTTTTGTAGTTAATGCTTATATCCCATTATTCATTTATTTTATCCATATGTTTAATGTTCTATCCCTTCCCGAATACGTAAACTTTAATTTAACAATATAATTTATTAACTTGCTTCAATTCTTTACTTAATTAATTAATGGGTCAATTGGTAATTAATCCTTGATAGTCATGAACAAGTAATTAATAGTAATTAGTGGTTAATGTTATTTAAAAATAGTATTGTTTAGCTAACTTTTAGGATAGTTAGATCGATGAAATTAATTATAATTAATAATCCTATACATCTATTTAAGCGGGTTCGTTACATACACCCACCCTTGGAGAAATTTCGTCCGAAGTTAAGATTTATCTTATGGTGTGAGGAAAAGAAACTTGGTTCAAACATTCGTAACAAGTAACCGACATTATAAATAAGTAAGTCAATAAAACTCGTACATGCGGTATGTACAAGAAATGTATGTTTAGCTATTACATACAATTCTTGTGCATGTGCTAATAATCAAACTACATCCTTTGGTAATTTATGTATGCATCCAAATCCGATTGACAGGACTAAAGTCTTTTATAAAGAGACAACTAATAATCAATTGTTTGAGAAATCCTTTAATTACAGTTATCCATTTCAACAATTTTATTTAAACAAGTATTGGTTTAGTTAAGTAATTATGAATGTTCATATGTACATTTCTCTTTTTTTTTGAAGGAGAGCGGTAGAGATTCCACCACAGAATGAGGATCTCCATACCTTCTCAACTATTACTACTCATCCTTCCTCCTAACCTACTTCCATCTTCGATTTATCTTGGAAGTCAACTATATTGACCTAACTCAAATAGAACTTCGTGTAGTCAATAAGCTATCTTGAGAAAGCTTCCCTAGCAGGCATCTGATATTCATCATCACACATCTTGGGGGCGTGAACTAACACGTTCTCCATGACTTCGGGTTTGAGATTACACGGTGGGAAATGTCTCCACCCTCCTAATCATAACTAGGGTCATCACCACAATGGAATATCTGATTGGCACCACACGTGTTGTTGGGGGTTTTGTCATGGTTTATTAGGTTTTGGGCGGTGTTAGTACCAAAAATCATAGCATAATCATGCATTGGTCCACATATCATAGCAATGCATCAAGCCGAATATAAATTCCACATACAATATTCCTACCATAATATTTCTCGGTTAGTGGTCATGATATACACTTTCATCATCGGTATCCCTTGGCTATGTCATGGCCCATAACCTGCAAGTTAATTACGTAACACAAAACTCATACATTTCTATGCATTAGCATCATGTAATTGCATACTATCATCGGTACAATTTGGTATCCCAGTACCGATATGTTAACATCAAAGTTTTTCCAATTAGAAATAGATATAATAATATCCCATAATTCAATTTTAGACATCTATTCATAAGATTATCAGTTACCAAAATAGATTGCATCATATCCAACATCATCTAATAGCATTTAAACATTCATTAAATTCACATTCTGACAATATATGAATCACATATACATCATCATCAATAACATTTTAAAGCGATTAAGTAGGTACATTCACATAATAGATCACATTACGTACATCATCATCAATAACATTTAATCATTCATAAAGTTCATACATTTAAAGTTTAGGTGTATCCTTAATAGTTTCATTGTGACCTTATTAGAAATAAAGAGTATAGCAGGCCTCGGGTAATCCACGAGGTACATCTAAGTCAAAAGGAATTAGTTGATTACAGCCACACCAACCGAAGAAACGTAATTCTCAAGGTGAATTCAAAAGTGAGGGATAGTCTTGCCATGGTGTCGACATCTTCCCAAGTAGCAGATCACGGACTATAATTGTCCCATTGGACTTTAACTTGGTCTACTAGGCGGTTCTGTTTGATGTCGGACTCTATAGTCCAATATGTGTAGCGGTTCTACCGTGAGAGTTCCTGCGATCTGATACCTGAATTTCCTTCCAATTTAGTTTATGTGATTCATCAATAACAATGACATAAAACATATACATGAAATACATTATGAGTTTATGCAAAATTAAGAATTAAGCGACGTAGGGGAGCGATATCTGACCAGTTGAATTTTCTCTTGGAACGAATGGTCCTATAAATCGAGGAGGTGACAACTTTGTCCCCTTCCCAAAGCTATGGGTACTCTTAATGGGCGATGAATGAAACATGGTCTCCCACTTCATAACTTTAGTTGGTCATGTGTGCATCCTTGAGCGTTTCACGCCCTATACAGTGCTTCCTTTAGTCTCTGCCTAATCGAATCACTTGTTCCTCCATCTCATGAATCAATTAGAAGCCCCAAGCGTTACTCGGGTCTTCTAGTCTATCCCAACTCAATGGCGTTCTACAGCGATAACTTCCATACAAAGCTTCATGGGGTGGCATTATGATGGAGCTATGATATAGCTGACCAGTATTGGGCAAACTCTACCAAAGGTGGGTACTTCTCCCCAACTTGGGTTTGATTATCCATTACAGCATCCTAAGCATGTCTTCCATGACTTGATTTACTCTCACATTTTCTATCGTTTCAAAGATGATAGCATTACTTAAGTTCAGCGAGTCCCCAGCGTATTTACGTAAACTTTCCAAAACCTAGATGTGAATCGGAGTCCCTATCTGAAATGATCTTCTTAGGTATCAAGTGAAAACGGATAACCTCACTTACAAAAACACGTGCCACATTGGTGACATTGTAAGTGTCTCTAACCGAGAATAAAATGAGCACTCTTGGTTAACTTATCCACTATCACAAAGAATGGAATTGTGTCTATGGGATGTTAGTGGCAACCCCACAACAAAATACATAGATATGACTTCCCATTTGGACATACAGGAACATCATGTGGTTGTAGGAGGCACGCCGGGTGATGGTGGTCGGCTTTCACTTGTTGATACTCTAGGCATTTTGCGACACAATGGACTACATTGCGCTTCATACCCACCCAAAAGAAGACCTTCCTCATATCTGCATACATCATCTTCGGGATCGCGCTTTAATAAAGAAGTGCTCTATGGGCTTCAACCCGATTATTATGCTTCGAATATCCCCACCCTGGGGGATGTACATCCTTCCTTGATATCTTAATAATCCATATGATTCCATTCTATATCCTTCATACTTTGGATCGCGCCCTCAGCTCACGGAGGTTTGAAGTAACTTTAAATACCAACTGTCTCGTTGGATTTGTGACAACACATGTTCCCTCAATTGATCTTTAAGGTTACCAAGGAAAAGATACATGGTCTCCTACTCAGGAGCATCTGCGACCACATTTTTCCCTTTCCCTTTATATGCAGAAATACCAAAATTGTACTCACTCTTAAACTCACTCCATCACCTTTGCACGGCATTGGGATCTCTTTGAGTGAAGATGTGAACTGGCTTTGATAGTAGTCCATTTGAGCTCAAAGTTCCACTAAAGATAGTTGCAAGATACGGATATATAAAATATGCGAGCAGAAATAAATGCTATAAGTGCGGAATAGTAAAATATCAACATAATCTTCACAATACCGAAGCGATATCTGAAATAGCAATAGAAATAACACTTTGATTGAAGCAATGTTCATGAGCCTCTTCAAGGGGCAACCCTCTAGTCAGTAGCGCTTTGTTACAATAATCTCCAGCTAGGGTTCTCATACCCTCGACCCTTATTTATACTAAATATGTCTATTTAAAGAGAAGCATCTAGGGAAGATCCTTCTAGAAGCGGAGCTTCCATTAGGTCTTCTTACATCCATATATTCCATTTTATTAAGGAAGAGGCCTTATTAATATTGACCTTTATTACATCCAGTACATTTGATCTACCTATGCGGGTTAGGACCTTAACATGTCCACCCACCTTAAAAACAATGCCATACTCCCAAGGCTGAGATGTGGAAGCTAACGCGGGTAGTGGTTGGTTCCCGAGTGGCGTCTGCTGGAGTCATAGCTTTCCATTGTACTAGCACTTCCTTGATGGTTCTCGGACACAGGCGATTCTCACGCTGGTCCAAAATGGATTTTTTTTTGTAGCCAAATGGATCCTTCTTGATAACTCTGGAAGGTTGGTTTGAATTGCTTTGGTTAATCACACTTCTTCAAGCATGAAACGCTGAAAAAGCAAGGGATGCCAGCGGTATTTGGCCGAGGCAACTGATATGTGACTTGTCCACACGCTTGAGAACTATGTAAAGTCCATAAAATTTGGGTGCTAGCTGCACCCATTTTCGGCCGCTGAGGAAGTTTGCTTATATAGTTCACCGGTCTCGTAACCGCGTGCTCCCCGCAGTGGCGTTGAGGGCGGCGGTCTGCTGGCTAACGAACCTGTGCCAGGTTTCTCACTGCAGGGGTGCAGGAATCTCTGGGGCCAGGTGTTTGGTCAGCGGCTTGGTTGGCCAGTTTGGTGTGAATGGCGGGGTGACACCGTGCATGTCTTTGGGTGTGGGGTGGTGCGTGGTGGCGCCACTGCATTTGGCCCGGGGAATTTGCCCATTTAGGGCTACCGGGTGTTGTTTTTTGAGCAAAACACCCACCGGATATGTTTCCAAACACTTGTTGACAACCACGATTTTGAAATCTATTTAGGGATGATAAGGTGAGTTGAGATGCAATTGTGTGACTTATAGCTTAAACAACTCTTGCAAAAAAATTCTTGTGAAGGTTGGGCCGTGATAAAAAACAATAGGTGTGGCATGCAGCTTTTGAACTGGTCCATGAAAATTTAGAGCTATTTAGGGATCTGATGAAATGGGTGGGGAAAAGCAAATAGGCATAGTGGAAGGTGATCCACCACCACCGCTGGCCCGATTTATTCCCGATTTAGGTAAGTGCATGTAGATCATCCTTCAAATGGCGAGGTGGAGGCCGATTGGAGGGTGCCTGAGGATTTGGCTGTTTCTCCCTTATAGCGTTGACACACCTCACATTCCAGCGACAAACTTAGGGATGGTAAGTGTTTCATACCATCCAGGCCGAAAGAGCGTTTGGCTAGGTCATATGTTTTGAGGTGAAGCGGCGAGTGTCACGTAGGTGTAGCATGGGCTTCGAGCCGCCCAAGTGGATTTGAGCTTGGATTGTTTACTAAATACAAACGAACTTTGTATATAAGCTCATCATTGAGCCAAGAACACCCCGAGGAGACTGGAGAATTGGACTACAATTATTGGATCAGACGCAAAATTTTGGGATCTTGAAGCCATTCACAGGTGCACAATTTGGAATAATCGGGGTACAATGAAGGAGGAAAGAAAAAGGGATCAACCGTCTTCATATTTCCAGGAACCGATTACATCGCCACGACGGTATCTTTTCCCTTCTTGGAAGTGATCTCATAATCATATCCAAAGAGCTTAGTCCACCATTTTTTTGCTCACGGGAGGAAATGCATTGTTCAGTAGTGAGGCTTTGATGGTTTTTCTTAATTTGGAAGCATTGCCCAGAATCTGGGGCCTTACAACTCAACCTTCTTAGGAATTACCAACATTTCTTTTTCATAAATGGGTTTTGCCATATTAGTTTGAGCAGTTACTTGCTAGGTGAAGGCCAAAGGTTGACCCTCTGCATAAGGACAACACGTCGATTCCTTTCCACGAGGCATCACATTCCAACACAAAGGTCTTTGTGAAGTTGGGAAGAGACAAAACCAGAGTGGTGCATGGCCCATGCTTCAAGGTTTTAGAAAAGCTTGAAGCATTTTGCTTTGGAGTCCAAGTGAAAGAGTTCTTTTGAGAGCGTGAGAGGTCTGTGAAATAACTTTCCGTGGTTGGCGAACTGCGATAATACCTTGGTTAAAAATCCATACAATATTTTGAGAGACTTTGGTGGCCAGGTCTTGCATAACTTCAATCTTCCCGGGTCCATGATACCATCCCTTTTCCCACGGATGGCCAAGTATTGCTTAGAACAAAAGCACATTTGGACTATTTCAAGAAAAGTTCGTGCTGAGAGAGTAGATAGAGACTTTACATGAGTAATATGGTTTGTCTTAGTTTTCTATAGATAAGGATATCATCAAAGAAAATAAAGACAAAATGGCGGAGAAAGAGCGGAAGACATGGTTCATGGGGAGACTGCACGGAAGGTGGAAGATTTACATAAACCAAAGGGGCATGACCAAAACTTCGTGAGTGGCCCTCATGAGTTGGAAATGCAGTCTTGGGAATGTCTCCCTCTTTCATACATATCTAGTGATAGCCGGAGCGAAGATCAGGTTTGGTGAAAAAATTGGGCACCACTCAGATTCATCAATTATAGGTCATCAATGGCGGAATGGGAAATTTGTCTTTGATAGTTGGTTGTTGAGAGAAAGGAAGTCGGGACCCATTCTCCAGAACCTTCTTTCTTTAGTACCATGATGACGAGGAGAGAGTAAAGGGCTCATTACTAGGACAGAGATGACTCCGACAATAAGGTTCTGAGCCATTTTTTCAATTTCATTTTGTGCAAAGGGTGGCGATATGGATGTATATTGGGGAAGGCTTTCCGACAATAAGGAGTTCCTGGACCATTTTTTCAATTTCATTTTTTTGTGCAAAGGGGTGGCGATATGGATGTATATTGGGGGGAAGGCTTCCTGGGACAAGGGGAATGGAATGATCATGGAGACCGCGGGAAGGAGGGAGTCCTTGGGGAGTGGAAAATACTATTTGATGTTTAGAAAGGAGGGCTTGGAGGTCTTGGGGCACTGGTGGGGCCTCTGTGGCTTGTATGGTGTGGAGTTGGGCAATGACACCAGAATGACCTTTTTTGAGTAGTTTTTCCATGCGATGAGAACTGATGACCTCAGTTGAACCAGCAGTGATGCCTTGAAATTTATATTGGTGGCCTCCTTGGTCGAATTGCATGGTTAAGTTCTGAAAATCCATGAGAATGGGACCCAAATTCCTTAGCCAATCTGCACCCAGCACAATGTCGCAACCGCCCATGTCAATAGAAAACATATGGGAGTTTAGGTGGTAGTCACCTATTTGGAGACACACATTTTCACAACGCCCGCCACATTTCATAGAACCATCATTGGCGATCATGATTTGGAAATTGTTGACAGCATGGATGTAGCAATGGGTTTCTTGGGCAATGTGACGATGAATAAAATTGTGGGTGTTGCCACTGTCAACCAGAATGATGACCTTTCGGTGCTTGATGTAACCGATTAACTTGAGGGTTTGGGGGGCAGAGAATCCAGTGAGATCATTGAGGGAAATGATCGGTTCCACTTCGTGAGGGTCGGAGGGAGGGTTTATGTCAGAGCTTTCTGGTGACTCGGGAACAGGGGGAGTGTCCACATCTTCTTCCTGAATATCCTCATAGATGGCCATAAAGAGATTTTGTTCCTTACATTTGTGGCCTGGGAAATATTTT
>SNQJ01S0286250.1:0-10962 GCA_010110895.2 Picea sitchensis
CTCTTTGAGGAGATCTACATGGAGCATCCATAGGGATTTATGCAGGACTCATCTTTGTTTTGTCGACTAAAGAAGTCACTTTATGGCCTCAAGCAGGCTACGATAGCATGGTATATAAATATGGACACCTACTTGTTGTCACAGAACTTTATACATTGTAAGTCAGACTCAAATGTATACATGCTCAAGATGACTGATTCACTTCTACTTTTAGTTTTGTATGTCAATGGTTTGTTGATCACCGGTTGCTCGACTTTAGCGATTGCTGCAATCAAGAGGATTATTCATGATAGGTTTTTGATGATGGACATGGGTCCACTACACTTCTTCCTTTGACTTGAGATCATTCAGGATGCATCAGGCATCAAATTGTCTCAAGCCAAGTATGCACGAGATCTCCTTGAGATATTTCACATGACAGACTACAAGTCTGCTCCGACTCCTTTCCTATCAGAGTCAAACTTGAGGATGGCGAGGAGACTCCACTGGTTGACAACACACTGTATAGATAGCTAGTGGGGAGCTTGTTATATCTCACACACTCCATACCATACCTCTCATATGCAGTTGGCGCAGTTTCCAGGTTCATGCAGGAGCCGCATGAGCTACATTGGAAAGATGCAAAGTGTATCCTTTGATACGTACAGGGTACCATCACCTTTGGGATTCATTATGCAACAGACTCTACATTATATCTCATTGGCTTTACTGATTCCAACTGGGCTGGAAATAACATTAATCACAAGTCCACATCTAGTTACTCACTCAGTCTTGGTTCCGGGCCTATCTGTTGGTCGAGCAAGAAGTAAGCTGTCATTTCTCTATCTTCAGTCAAGGCAGAGTACAAAGGGGCAATTAACATAACCATTTAGGCTATGTGGATACACCATTTTCTCACTGGGTTGGGAATTCAGTCTCATCGGTTGATCGTCATCTAGTGTGACAACCAAAACACTCTAAAGTTCTGCAGAGATCTAGTTCAGAGGTAGCCGACGAAGCACATCGAGATCCACATGCACTACATCCGAGACTTAGCACACAAGGGGATCATCAACTTACATTTCTATCCTTCAGTAAAACATATGACATACATTTTCACCAAGACCTTCACTGAGCGGAAATTCCATTCTCTGTGAGGTCGTCTTGGAGTGAAGGACATAGTTTCCTAGTAACTATAGTTCTTCTTTTTACATACATTGTACCTTGAGGGGGGAGGTTTCCCATGAGTTTTTCCCTCTTTCCTCACTTTATTTTCAGTGTATATTTTGTACTTGGGTACCTAACATGGCCTCGTTGCCGATACCCAATCTTTATTTTCACCATAGTGATGTTCAAGGTGGGTGTTGGAGTTACTTCACACACACCTAGGATTTATTTTTCCTAAGGTTATTCCTTGTTTATTAGTCATAATTAGTCATTATCTAGCCTCCTATATTTTAGGGGACAATATTTGGCCTGGAGAATATTCTCTTTCAGTTGACACTTCAATTTTACTAGTCGAGTTGAGTTTAGATGTTGCATTGGGATCATCACCATGCAACATTGGGATCATCACCATGATAATTTGACCTTTCCTTGGTATCATCACCAGAGTGGTGCATTAGTCTTGATTCCTTTATTTAACTCCTCACTAATCTCTGTCCAGTCAGTTAACTGAACACTAGTTGACTAGTTAACTCAACTAGGTGGTAGTTCACTCCCGTAACTACCCAAGAGACTAGAATAGGTGGCAGTTCACTCCCGTAACTGCTGGTGTGTGTCCATATCACTCTAGACCACCACTCATTGAGTTATACAGGTTATATCATGTGTAAATTATTCATTATTCATAACGGTTAATGAGAATTCTTCCATTGTTTCTCTCCTTCTTCTTCTTTCTCCAATTCTCTCTGCAAATGTGTGTATTATTGTTTAGCTAGATCTATTCTATGCAGGTTCAACACATTTACAAAATGAATGTGGGAAGGAGAGGCAGTTGTAATTAGCGAAAAGAGAAATAATGGTAGGGAAAGAGAACGGATACTGTTCATAAAATTAATTAAGTAATCCATAAAATCATTATATATCAAACGTAAAAAGATCCAACAACAACCAAATAATCACTGTGATCAAATGAAGACCTGTTGTGTATAATTCAATCAATTATGTGCATTAACCTGCTCATTGTTCGTAATCAAATCTTTAATGTAGTTTCACCAAAACAAGACAATATGCATTCCACAACAATCCGTAGAAGAGTTATTTTTCTTCTCATTTGTCCATTTAATGTTTTAAAACAATTCCCAAATGAATAAATAGTCACTTAATTCTACTCTGTTCAACACTAAAACATCAACCACTATCCATGAATTATTTCATTCATCAAACTAGAAACAAAAATCGTGCCCGATTTTATTCCTCAATTCCATTTAACCATTAAGTTGTAATGAGACCATACTGTCACAGAATTTGTAATCATCTCTGATATCAATTATACATAGCGGAAAGTCAACAAACAATCATCAATATATCAAATTTCAATAACCTTGACTTTCCATTTAAATGCACAACAATCACTACTTCAACTTATACAATGTTGTATGATACACAGACCATTCAACAAAATGAAAGAGCATTACTGTGACTGTAAATGTCTATTTACTTTGGATATAACATCAAACGACGCTGAGCTATCAATCCAATACAAAGAAACAATGAAAATATGCCTAAATCCATTTCTCGATTCAATCAGACCGCAACAAAACCATACTATTATAAAACCCATACCCATCTCTAATGGCGTAATCAAACAATATCCATAACATACGCAGTGGACGACCATGCCACAACTATTACAATTGCAATACTCCTATTTGTCAATTTAAAACACACAGTCACAACAACCATCAACTCAACATAACATGTTGTAGGAATCCCACACAACCAATGCATCACGTACAAAGCTTCACTGTGACTTAATCAATCATAAACTAATGTTGGGTTAACAATTCAATAATTACAATGTAAGAGACAATGACTGTGTATTGAATCCCATTTCTCCAATAAGCTAATTAACCATGCTGAGATTATCAATTCGATTGTCATAATAACCAATGAAGTGACTAAATACCCAAACCAACACCACTGTCAACATAATCAACGAGGATGAGCCAGTAATCGAACACTGTCGACAATACACCACCAATTTATAATAATCAACAATATACCCAACATGACCAACACAGGGAGACTGGAGTCAACCCCCAACATCAGGTGAGAACCTCCGAGACCAACGGTGCACACCAAAGTATACCACCAATGACTTCACAGACAGGGTGATAGTTCACGAGATATGAGAGACTATGAATAGAGGGGAAAGGCTTCATTTTGGTCTTGTAACAACACTTAGAACACACAAGGTATAACCCTCATGGTTTTACCAATCAACTGAAGAATGCTGAGATAAACAGAGCCAAGAAATAGCAATCAACCTTAACAAATCCATTTGGAATAATAGCCATCATACCCCACTGCACAAACATCAATAACATGAATGAACCTATACCCAAGTGAAACAATACACAGTGACACAAGGTGTTTTAAACCCAACAACCCCATAACAAAAAAATGATTGGGTATGGTGATAAGAATGCGTGGAGACAGCCAGCTGATCTGGACTGAATGAAACCCTTAAACCAAGACCAATAAGGATGACATAGATCCTTCATGGATTCTAACACTCAGAATGATCAACGAAACTGTGACTTCAAACATTATTGAAATGAAAACCACACCAACCATTCATTCGAGAAAAATATCACCATTTTACACAGTTGGCAATCTTAATAAAAGAACAAACCCATACATCATCCAACCAATATCTATTTCATAACTAGAGTGGGTTCATGGATGGCAAAAATACATACCTGTAACCAAGAAAACCTTAAAAATGCGAGCTTGGCTGAGAAGTTCTTCATCTGCTTGAAGATCAAAGCTTAACCACAACAAACACAATTGAACAATAACCAATCTAAGGTGAAGACCAATGGAGGGGGTATGGAGTGACGTGCAACAAATCCACGTCGCTTCCATCCTCTATCCATTTAATTACTTAGTACACACCAACCAACCCTCCATTAATCCATCCAATTAATTCATGCATCGAAACCAACATTCCTTTACTTGCAAATGCGTCGCCCTATGTCACGATAACCATTTCCAACCACACCATAACACATATAACTCAATAAATCGTATAGCCACTAACCCCATTAGATAGGACTAACAACAATCCCTTGATTACAATGTATATAGTGTAGCATATTAGCATAGTTTAATTTCTTGCTTAGTTTTTTCCATATTTCCTTTTCTTTTTCCATGACTAACACATGTTTTGTGTAGGTGTAACATATAATAAATCATGGCACAATAGCATAACAGTTCACATAATCCCTGGTGACATGGAAATGAGAATTTAAATTAAGGACACTCACACATAGCATACATTTTCCATCACCCATTTGTTGCGAATAGAACCAACATTTGAACATCAATCATGCTCAAACTTGTAAGTAGTGTCAAAAAACAACATAACATCAAATAAGAACTAGATTTGATCCTCCAATCTACAAGGGAGTCCCACCTACTAGTATTATAGATCTATCGTTAACTTATAATAATAGGCTTTAGCAATACTTTGTGGGCTAAAAAAAATCGTTGCGATTTTAATCGTCAACACTCACGACCCACCACACACTTCATGAATACTTCAAATTCCTTGGTGAAGCCTTTCAAGGCTATCCTCACCAACTCTGAATCCTATATGACCTCTCCAACTGCAACCAACTCATCTTTCACTTGAGCTACCTAGGTAAGATAAGAAGAAACACTCTCCTCCTTACCCATCTTGGTATCATGCAGCTTAGCCTTCAAGGCCATCTTCCAGTTTTCACTCTTCTCCTCAAATAAGTTCTTAAGTGCATACCACATCTCTTTGGTTGTCTTCTTCTTAGCCAAGTGTGGGATAAGGTGATCCTTAACCCCATCCAAAATAATCCTCTGAGCTTTGGCCTCCTTGAACTCATGCAAATCCAAAGCAACAGGATCTGTTGTGGGAACCACAACAACAAAACTGACATAGTTCCAAATCTTGTTCTCCTTGAGAACAATTGACATCCAGACCTTCCACTACAAATAGTTGGAAATACCATCCAACCGATCCTCAAATCCAATACATGAAACCATATTTCCTGTCACAGCTCAAGGAAAACAATAAACATTCCCCCCCCTTCAAAAAACTTGCCCAAAAATATCACTGCTCACTGTCACTCAGAGACCAATCTCTAATACCATGTAGAAATCTAAATGACAAAATTAGCAAGATAATATTCTTTCATACACTTAGCAGCCTAGAGATAATTGTCTTGCATGAACTCTGAAATGTCTAAAAACCACATTCAGAAATTACCATAAGAAGAAATACACATTGCTAAGTAATTATGTAGCAGAATAAACACAATGAACAACATTCATCCAACCATGAATAACTCTAAAATTTAGGAAAATTCCAAGGAAAACCCTAGTGTGGGGAAACCCAATGAGAGAGAGAGATCTTATTATTCAGCTTCAAGAAAGTACATATCAACAACAACAATACAATTTCCAGCCAAGAGAAAAATACCTGACAACACCAAAAAATGTCCCTAAACTTTCTACCTCGATTTCCATGCCAAGTCCGTACTACTGTATGAACCACCCAGAAAAACAACACCTCAAAAACAAATCCAAACTGATCTTGTACGAATTGTCCTTCAACAACAAATATCCCAAGCTTCCTCGGTTTTTGTGCCAACACTTGCCTTGATTTCTGTGCCCTCTTTTATACTGTACGGACTGTACGGATCCATGCAGTATGGCCTCCCATAGTATAAAAATAACCCAACACTCAAACAAAAATGTTTCCTTGGGATTTGTGCCCCATATCTCTTGGGATATGTTCCCTCTTTTCTGCCCTAACTTTCCTCTTTCAATCCTACTAAAAAATCTCTCTCAATCTCCTTCTCTTGTGTCTTGCACACTACCGAATGCATTCTTTTATAAAATATGAAGATGAAATTTTACCTCCCAAGTGTCTTTTCACATTCCCCAACCCTAAATCCAAAGGCCAGGATATAATCTTGCCTTTACAAGATAAAGGGTCATGAATTATTCCCTCCAAAATAAATCACGTAAAATATTAAAGTACATTTCACTTTATTACATAAGTGCATTTTATGAAATAAATTCAATTTAATATTAGAAGGTACACTTTATTAAAAAGTCACTTTAATAAAAGAACCACTTTACAACTTTATAAAAACCCATTACACAGTTAAGTGCTTAGTACTGTCAACATAAGGTTACATCCGCATACAAGACAAAACATGTAGAGTACCTCGCGAACTAAAAAGCTAACACTCCCTCTTAGTGAGGGATGTACTCGCTGCCATCTCCATCATCTGGTTCCATCACATTATTCTCAGTAGGATCTCCCTCTGAACCTTGAGCCATACTCAACACCTGCACAAAACTCGAACTAGAATATCTTCTCCTGATAGCTACCCGGAACCCTGAGCTCCTTGGAGAATCCACTCCACCCTAAGCATTGGTTCGACCACACCAGTTGAGCCTCCTGTCAATTATTAGAAGACACTTTCTCTCTTCTCTCATAATGAAAGACTGAATCCTTGGGACCACCGCAGTGTCAGGAGCCTCCTAATGCTCCTCATCTGCCAGATCTGAAAAAGATGAGAGACTTTGATCGAGTAGACCCACCTCTGTATCAACAATTGATTGGCTCATTAATGTATTTGGAGAATACCCAGTCAGTTAATTTCCTTGTGATATTTCTGAGTTATGATATACACATGCATGGATTTATCGATTCAGATTGGACAGGGAGTGCACATGACATAAGAAGTGCTACTTGGATATGTTTCAATTTGAGCTTTTCCATGATGTCATGGGTTAGCAGGAAACAAAATTATGTCGCACTCGAGAACTATATAAGTAGAGTATATTGCAGCTTGTCATTCTTGTATGGAAGCAGTGTGGCTCCATAAGCCGGTTTCTGGATTGTTTGATTAGGTGTTGTATTCGACCATGATATATTGTGATAATCAAAGTTGTGTGAAGATTTCAGAGAACCCGGTGTTCCATGATAGGTCGAAGCACATTGAGATCGAGTATTATTTTTTCCATGACAGAGTCTAGAGGGGAGAAGTGGTTCTCTAGTATATCTTCATAGATGAGTAGATAACAAATATTTTGGAAAATCCTCTTCCAAGATGAAAAGTTTGTGTACTTAAGGGATAAGCTGGTACTCGTGGAGATGACTTCCTTATTGTAAAAGGAAGATATTACTCCTAGGTTGGGAGGGAGCACTGATATGTTATTGATTTATGGGTAGTCATTTTCCAGTTCAAAAAATGGTTTAGGTTGGGCAGAAAACTTCCAGTCTAGAAAGTGGCCCAATATTTCTAACGGACAAGCATTTTCCAGTTCAGAAAATGGTCCAGATTTGACAATCATTTTTGTAATGAAAATGGTCCGATAGATTGTTGATGTACCATAGACAACGATTCCCATTGTGGACAATGTGGGGGAATGATATAGGACATTCATTCTTCTTGGTAGTCACTCTGAGTAGTGGTCAAGAAGAATGGTCTGCCTCTTTATGCAGTCATTCTTTTGAATTTCAAAGTTGTGAGTAGTTTCGAAGAGTGGTTTGTTATAGGAGGTTGGTGTAGGACAATCATTTCCATTAGGAAATGGTATGTACAATCATTCCCTAGGGCAAACTCATTCTCTCTAAGTTGCACTATGATTAGTGCTGGAAGAATGGCCCAGTTAGGTGAATGGTTCGGGTTCATCAATCAGGGACATGCATTCTCTAGGGAAGACTCATTCTCTCTAGGTTGCACTATGATGAGTACCAAAAGAATGGCCCAGTTAGGTGAATGGTTCAGGCTCAGAAATCAGGGACAATTATTTTTCTATTCTTGGGAAGAATAGTCCAGATAGCCCATGGTTGATGTTTTTACTTTTCGAGGGAAAATTCTCTTCCATATATCAGATATGTGAGTGGAGGAATGGCCTAGATGACTCATTGTGTATCATGATATTATTTTTCAAATTGATATCAGATGATATGATTGTTGTGGAGACTGTGTGTCTCTGGACAGTAGTTGTATGCTACTATGGTGAATGTGTTCCACTGGTTGTGACTATGTGTCACTGGTTAGTAGTCATGTGCTACTAGGAATGGTTTTGTACCACTGGATAGTAGTTGTATACTACTATGAATAGACAAAATTATGTTCTATTGGATGACATTGTTTTGATTTCCATAGAGACTAACACTAGTGTTGGATATGATTGTTGGATAAATGGATAGTCAGTGTGATTATGGACATACATTCTCCAAGAAGAGAATGGTCCAGGTAGGACATATTGTTGGTGGACAAACATCCTCCCTATGGAGGATGGTCCAGGTTGAAAGATTTTTGGTGGACAAAAATTCTCGCTGTGGAGAATGGTCCAGGTTGACAGATTGTTGATATACCATGGACAACTATTCTTCTAGGACGTATGTTCGGATTAGAAGAATGGTCCATCTCCCTGAGTTCACAATAGTGAACATAGTGGATAAATTGGTACAGGACAAACATTTTCCCTGAGTTCACAATAGTGGTTGGAGGGAACATGGTCCAAGACAATCATTCTTCTAGGACATATGTCCCAATTAGGAGAATGGTCCTTGTATCCCATGGCATGGCTTTCAACATTTGTTGGAACAATTATTATTCTAGGACATATGTTCAAATTAGAAGAATGGTCCTTGTATCACTCTTTGGAGTGAGTGAATTATTCAACATCATGCCCAATTAATCATATGGAGTATGGCTTCGAGAGATGATGTAGTTGATGCTATCATATGATGTTTCTCGTGAGATGATGTTGCTCGAGAGATGATGTTGCTCGTGAGTTGATCTAAGTGATCATGAGATAGCCTTTGCAGCTATGATGATGCTATTGGTTGAATGGTTTGTTTTTGCTCAAGACCATTTACTTTAATACCTCCCTATCTAGGAGGGAGTGTTGATATTATGGTAGTTGTGGGAGGTATTAACCTCTACATGTAACCTTTGACGAGACTAGAATATTCCAGGAAGTAAGAGAAACCCTAAAATGTAGGATAATAACCCTACAAGACAAGTCAGATCAATATAATAATTTATATTAAATTATTATCCTCCATAAGTACAATTCAGACTAGTTAGGTCACTTGGAATACTATAAATAAGAGGGCGTTAGAGCTCATTTGACACATACTCTCACAACTCACACTGAATAGTGGTGCACAAGTTTGGAGTGCATCTACAGCCACTGAAATTAGGATTTTGGTCTTTGGTTATGGTTTTGACTCTCTTCTTAGTGCGCTAGCTTTGGAGAGAAGTATGCTAACTTGGTTGGTTGTTGATCTAAAATTGAAGAAGACTTGAAAAACTTGAATAATATTTGCAAGTTAAATGTTATGTGTTTTAAAGAAACCGGATCAATTTTCAACACATAATAAAGGATTACTTATGTAAAATACACATAGACAACAACATAAAAACATTGAACATCAGCACATAAACACAACAACTTGATAAAGGAGTTCACCCCACTTCAGGCTACATCTCCTGGTCCAGCTCCCAATGGATCATTATTATTAAATTGCTCAAAGTGATCAAAAAAATGTCTTACAATGCTCAAAAGGACAAACTGACTGCTTCAATGGCTCCACAACGTCCCAAAACCCCTGTTTGGGCTCTTTCGGCACCTGAAACGGTCGAAAAATGAGAAAGATATGCCTCCTTGAAGCTCCTTCTCCAACTTTGTTGTCTCTGGTTCTACAATTCGCACCCTTGTTCTCCAAACCTGGCACACACGCTCATTTAAGCGTAAAGAACCTAGTCACGTGCATAACCGTGCACCGGTACAAACCGTAGGACGGTTAAGGTGCCTCCAACCCCTAACCGCCTCGGCTCTTGGTCATATTGCCCATGCGACCGCGCGTTTGGTTACAAAGTGGTTAAGTTGGTTTGAAAACCGTAAAACGGATTCCCGCGCTCCAGGCCACGGGCATGTGGCATACCACATGTAACCAAGGGTTAAAAAACCCGCGCCCACAATATAATACCCCGCGCGCGTTTTTATTACAATGGCAAACCATATTATATAAGTTATGCGATTAAAAATCGCGCACAATACACACTATGCAATGGTTACATATAAAATAAACGATGGGTCAGGGCTAGGCCCCGACCCGCCCCCCATTCGTATAATACAACGACCAACTTTAAATGCAAGTGCATTGGAATATGTAACAAGGAACATTGGCGGGAATATTGGCTAGCGGAGTGTTACAAAGGATTTGTTGTTGGGGGAGGTCCAAGGGTCGAACCCCGCAGCCTCCATATCATTTTACATATATATAATCATATAAACCAATCGCTTAGTGACACGTGGCGCCAATGGGTTGGGCCACGTGTCCACACTTTATTGGCTGCAAATGACACGTGTCAACACTCCATTGGGCAACCACCATCCAATACAAATATGCCACATCATCAAACTACCACGTCATCATGATGGTACGACCCTCCATGTGGCCGTACGGACTGTACGGACAGGTACAGTCAGCATCCCAAATTTTTCCCTGTTTGGCTTGGCGGACAGATCACGATATCTCCTCCATATGGACTCTGTTTGTGAAAGTAAATATACCGCTGGAATTAGAAAGATGAGACAGACACAATGGAACTGTTTTCGTCGCATTCCAAGCACTTTGAAAATTGAGCAAAATTTGATCCCCTGATCACACCTCCCCATTGGGAAGCTTTTGGACCTCCAAAAGACTATCTCAGTCTATGTGAAGATGAGGGTATAGTTCCCTCA
>SNQJ01S0286252.1:0-10962 GCA_010110895.2 Picea sitchensis
TCCTTACTACTTCCTCCACTCATCCAAGGTCATAAATTTTCATCATGGTCATGTCATCATTCCTTGTCATAAATTTTCAAATGATTGTCTTGGTCAAAGTTCTACTTCAAAATTGGTTTTTGAATTAAGGAAGATGAATTTGACAAACGTTAAAGAGGTTTTTGTTAATAATATACCAAGAAACAAAAAAATCCTTCATTTTATGCACATGTGTTATTATTTGAGATAAATTCCCCAAATACAATCGCTATAGGAGGGTTTCTACACACTTGGACAACTTGCTTCAAGTCAATTTTTCAGAGGTTTGGAGAAGGAATTTTCAGTGCTTAATGGTTCCATTGTGTATAAGACATCATAAAATTTCCAACCATACCACTTTCAACCCAAAAATCCTCTAGGAAGGCCTCCAAAATACCTCTCAAAGACCACACTGCACTTTTGCTAAGAGCACGTTGCGCTTATGCAAGTTTTGAGTAACCAACTTCAAGCTAGGATTCAGAAAAAATGGGAAAGTAATTTTGAAACCTGGAGGAGGTTTGTGTTCATAACATACCAAAACACAACAAACTCTCTCATTTTTTTAATATACATTATGTTTTGGGATATATTCAATTCTCTTAGAGGCCTAGTTTTTCAGAAAATAAAACACTCTGTTTTTTTTCTATTTTAGTCATGTTTTATTTTCGTGTTTTCCTAACAACGAGAAGTGAAGTTTTGAAAACCAAGAGAGGTTTTTTATCAAGGACATATTAAAAAAAAAAAACCTCTCTCATTTTTTACACAGGAGTTACTTTATTGTAGTTACATGTGTCACTTTGATACCTATTCTTCACAAGTTCGCCAGGCCAGAATTGTTGCGCTTATGGGAAATCACTTTTGGAACTAATTTTCCAAAGGTAAAATTGTTGTTTTGCATGGTTTAAAGGATCAAGGGTATAATATACATATCAATGCTTCCTCACATGTCATCAACAGCCTCCAAAAACTCCAAACCCTCCAGTTCAAACTTAGATAGCTTGAAAAACTGAGTCTTCATTTACAACATGATAACATTGTCCTACAAGCCAACATGATTTCTCTACAGCGTTTGGTTGATGATATGACTTCCACCAATAATAGTCTCTGGATTTAATTGAAACATCACAGAAGGCCTAAGTCAAAATCCCCTGAGGAAGAAGGAGAATCTTGTGAATCTAATCCATCCCCTTCTTCGCAACTTTAGTCATGAAGGGCAATTTCTTTTTGTTTGCAGTGGGACCTGCAAAATCATAAGTTTGGTGGTAATGTTGGGCCCATGATATGATCGATTTTATGACATTAATTAGATACTTTTTCCGAATGTATATATGCGTTTTCATGTTTTGAAGAAGTTTTTGAAGAGATTTTGTGCCAAAATGCTATGATCCACACCAGGTATGCATAATGAGTGTTTTATGATGATCTTGAGTGTAATTCAGTATGATTTTATGTTTCCAGGAATCTAATTCACATTTTTTGGTGTCACAATGAAAAATCGTAGATTTTTTTTGCTTCCGGCACTCAGTTCGATACTCCATCTCGCACTCATTCCAGTACTCCATATGGAACTCCATTCGACACTCAGTCCGATACTCCATATGGAACTCCATCCAACACTCCGTCCTGCACAAAAATGATGGGCGATTTGGTGGTTATGGTATTGGCGGCCAACGATGGGAGAATCAGAGACATGGGTTTTGCTTGTGTTGATGGCCTCCAGCTATTGAACTCTTGACAACTCGATTTGGGTTGTTATGTTGGGCGATTATTGGCTCACCTCATTTCGACAGTTAGGCCATCTTAAATGCAGTTTACTATTTTTAGAAGAGGATCGACCCTCTAGTGGTCGACCTCTCAGCTTGTAAAACTTATAAATACCACCTCAGTGGTCATACAGAAGTTAAGAAGTCGTGTGCTAGAGCCAAAGACAATTTTATATATGTTTTTCCATTTTCGTTTTCCCAGACTGTGTAAAACCTAGGTTTTTAGTTTTAATGGTGAAATTGCTTTGTTGAAGTTCATGGTGTGCATTTGAGGAGTGACCATGAATTGTTGGGCGGCCCATCAACAGTATGGGTAACTATCCTATGATTTTTCTTGTAAATTAAGTAGCATAGATGTCTTTTTATTTTATTTTATGTACATGAATTGTTATTTTACTTCTTTGTTATATAATTTGTTGTTTATGATTTAATCGACTTAATTTAGTTTTGCAGGTTGATATGAAGGATCTTATAAATATGCATTGACTTTGTAGATAGTAGAAGCAAGATTGCAAGCTTATATACTAACCGTGTGTGTAGCTAGATGATAGATTAAGTTTTCTTTTATGGTGAAATAGATGATAAAAACATAGTTTTTAATTCATGCTTTCTTTAACAGAGTTTCGGTGGATGGATAGTCATTAGTCTTTAGTTTTAAATTTTAGTTTGTCGATCTAGTTGCCATTTAGATTGATTTAGTTAATTCATCATTTAGTTTCTTATTTTCTTTCTTGTCCATGCTGAAATAATGTTTAATTTCTGTTTATAAGAATTTCTCTTTTTTTGCAATTCGAATTGTCAAATAGAACTAGTTTAGTTTACTTCATGCAATTTCTTTCTTAGATTTAGGTTGCAATTTCAATTCATAGTTAAATATTGATTTTAGTGTAGTATGAATTTTCTTACATAGTATAGAGTGCAATTGAATTTCATAGCATAATCTCTTTATAACTGTTGATGATTAATGCATGATTAAATAACCACATGGATATGCAAGATAATTGATGTTGTTTCCGTAATGGCTAAGTTCTCACTGGATTGCCTAATTTACACTTTTCATTTTTCTATTGAAGTCAATATGAATTTTATCCCTCTTGAATTATCTTTCATTATTAAGTGCCATCGTGATATTATAATACATCAGAGACATTCACACAACCATCAACACTAAATTTGAGTTTTCATAGATTAGAAGATAGTTTCCTTGCTTTCATACATTAGAAGGTAGTTTCTTGCTTTCATAGATCATAAGATAGTTCTCTTGCTATTGTAGGATAGTTAGTCTTTTGCTTTGGTAGATTAAAGAGTAGTTTGCTCATCATAGATTAAATATTAGTTGTTAATAACTCTTGCTTTCAATTAAGTAGATTAGCTTTCATATAGTAGAAATAGTTGTGAAGTTTGATTTAAGAATAGAGTTCACTTTCCTTTTAGCTTAGTTACTTTCTTATTGAGTCATATTAATTATCTTACTTGTTGTAGAAGTTATCCTAGGTTAGTTAGTTGTCTACTTGCTTTAATAGGTTAGTTGCTTACTTGTGTATTCTTGCTTTGATAGTGTAGTTGCTTGTTTATTGACTTGCTTTCACAGGATAATTGCTTATTGAATTTAAGTAGGTTAATTTCAAGTATTTTGTTGTTGCTCGATCAACTATGGGTTTCATAACCATACCTTTGAGGCTTCTGGTAGACTTATTCAAATACACCCATCACATATGTTGATATCAAACACTCTTGTTGACATCAATAATCACCATCAATCTCGATCAAAACTATGGGGTTTCTTGAACACTCCAAGGGTTGACATGAATGACAACCAACTGTCCAAAATAAACCATTTTATGCCAATTACCTGTTCATGTGGGTTAAGTTAAAGTGTAATAATAATGTATAATTCAATCATATAGAGCTTAGTATGGTATAATGCCTCTACACCATAATACCTATGCCTATAGGTAAGGTTGTGGGCATATTATACTAACAGATTCAAGTTCGATATATTTTAATGACACCGTTCCATGTTACATGCATACTCATGATTATAAACAACTATAATTGACCCATATTTTTTTTTTGTATTTCAATGATTGACAATCTAATGATAATATATTTTTCTTTAAAATAGATTGCAATAAAAGAAAATATACTATGTTCTAGGGCATAGCATAGAAGATTGTTATAAATTGTAAAATATATGAAGAAAGGTATATGATTCATTTAAGTGGTTCATTTAAATAATCAGTATGAATATGGTTTGGGGAAAAATCCTATTACTCCAACGAATCAACATTGTTTTCTATTAAATATTGTATATAAAAATTACAGGTTTTTTTCAATGTCTAGAACAAAGCTTAAGAGGTAATATCTTATAATAATAAACTTAGAAAATTATATTATTGAAATAACTTATCACTTAATTATGTAGCATTATCTAGAGTATAAACGTTGAAAATGACAAAAATTAAAAATGCACAATATTGTTTTAACTTGCTAATTATGATGATACATGTAAGGTATTTGGCTAGATGGGCGTGGAGACCCTCACCCAAGTGTTGAAGGAGAATAAGTTTGGGGTTTCTGCGACACCCATGTTGGGAAGGTGGATGCCTTGGGCATGTGTACATGCCAAGGGGATTTCCAAAGTATGAAGAAACCAAGATATTGTGGCACACCAACATGAGGGATGCACAAATATTAGGCGCATCGATCCGAAGGGGAATGACGATTGATGAGCGCATGGGTTCCTTTGGGAGACCGGGTCCAAGAAGGGATGTGACGATTCATTTAGAAAATCGAGTCCACAAAGATTTGCAATGATGTTTTTGGGAGTCTCGATCTATGAAGGGGTGTGACAATTCATTTGGACATGGGTTCAAGAAGGGGAACGACACCCCCAAAGGATGTGATAGTTCATGCTACTGACCTTTGGAGTCCCTATAAGAGAAAAAGGGAACAAAACCAAGGAAGGAATATTTGAAGACAAGGAGAGTAAGAATATCTCGATGGTTCTAAGGTAGACGAATAGGGTGAACTCCATGAAGGAGCCAAGTTGCTCCACTTGGGAGGACTTCTACTACATTGTGGAGGATTCAGTGGACACAGTTGGGTAAGCTTCTCTTGGGATGGTTTTGGGGAAGTCTAAAAAAGAAGGTCTGTTGGAGGCATGTGTCAGATAGAACCAAAAATTTTGAAGTCTATGGAAAAAAAGAGACAACATGTCTGCAGTTGAGGGCATGTTTGAGGTGCACCATAGGTGGTTGTAGAGATGGTTACAATGAAGAGTATTGGTGTGATGTATCTAATCATGAGTGTCTTGCTGAGGTGAGGCGAGTCATTTGACTCTTCCCAAGTTGTAAATTGAGCCGATAGTGCTCATATTATAATTGATTTTCAATAACAAAGACTTAGTCGAGCATTAGGAACGGTTTGTGTCACCCACACTATATATATGTTTCTTTTGCCTATTTTACCATTGTTCATCTTGGTTTGTCATGTTCATGGAATGTATGCTTAAATATGACTAAGTGCTAAATCTATTAACAATTGTCTAAGTATACAAGAGTTTCACTAGAGTAGGAGTGTGACTCACTAGTAACCTAGAACAAAGTATTGGTATGATCTAGGTGAAGAGGCATAGTTTGGATGAAGTATCATTCATGTTTCGAAGAATCCAAGTGAGAAACATTGCAGTTTCACATGCCCTCAAGAGGTGCATGATCATAAGGCATGTTGTGGGGACATGACAGATGGTATCAGAGATATTCATTGTAGATTTTGATGAAGGGTTGGTGAGATAATCAAAACTATCTCAACGATAGATGGTATCATAGAAAACTTTGAAGATAGTTTGTTGTGAAGGAATTTCAGTGGGAATGTTTACAGAATTGGTGAATGGTTCAGTGAAAAAAACTTGTTCATCACAGACTTTGCATTAGAATTATGGCATAGCTTAGTTTGACGGTGTGATGGGAAGGTTGAGCTAGGTGCACACCTTGTGCAAACTGAGAGCATGGTTTTTGAAAAATCACTTGGACACGGTGGGTGATCATAGAACTCATCACATAATTTGTCACAAACTTTATCACAGAGAAAGGATCAATTGGTTTGATTCATGACAAAAGTTAGTGTTGAACCTGTTGTGCACACCTTGGAGGAACTAGGTGCAAAGTTTGTTGGGTGAACCAAGCATCTCGGAAAGGAAGTTGAGCACAGAATTCATGGAATGAATTGTTTCATATCTAACTGCAGAAGTGATCATGGAAGAAAAATGTAGAGGGTGATCGCATAAGTGATTGAAAAAGGGAGAAATTTTGGGTTGTAGAAAGGTGAAGAACTTGGTTGTGTTGGATGACTTGGGAAAACCTAGAGAAAATCTGCAACAAGAAGTTGGTTGAGAACGTTTCCATCATGATGTCTTCATGTCATGCATCCTCAAGAAAAATAGTTGAGTTGATCTGGGTTTTTGGACGATATCGTACCCTTCAAACAAGGTGACTCTTTGCAGAGTTACAACAATCAGTTAGAAACAGTAAGAATTGATAGTCAAGTGGTGGATGCATGGTTCCTTGAAGAAATATAGTTAAGGTGCAAGTATGTTAAGGCATTGGAGATGAGTTCGATCGGTTGCATGAAAAGTTTGGGACTCATACGTATTTATGAAGTGGACATATGGACTTAGACTTGTATCATAGTGAAGGTCTTGTATATTTTTGGAGTTGAGGATGATGATTGAAAATAGTTCATGCAAAGATTCTGTTTCTTCGGTAAGCAGAGGTCCAAGACAATAGAATTAGAACATGGTTGTAGCAAAGGATGCCCTCATAAAGGTATGGTTTGTTTTGACTACTTGCATTTCCCAAGTGTTATGGTGAGTTCTTCGAAGGAAAGATAGATGAATTGGTGGTTCAAGTGCATTCCACTTCCTCGGTGAAAAATAGTAGACTTGAGGGTGTGTAATATTGCAGGTTAATCCCCAGTGTAAATGTACATATGGTTTATAGGATTTTGAGCGAGGAAATTATAGGGTAGAGTGCTTGTGTGATTATTAGGATGGAGATCCTAGATTGCTAAAATGACAACGTACCTATTATTGTAATATGTAAACACCCATACTATTAATAAAATACATCATTGTTGTAGACTGACCCAACAAAAGAAATGGGGGGATAAACCCCACTAGAAATGGAAAGGGGACTGAGAGTCTAGGAAAGGGCTAAGCTAAAGGGGCCTAATCCCAATGAAATATTATATTAATATTCCTTAAATCTAAATTTATGGATATGAATATATCCCAAGTTTCTAAAGTGGGGACAAGGGGGTTCCTTGAGTGCCATGTGTCATAATTGACACATGCATATGTAATTTGTGGGATATAGCGTAATTTACCATATTTTGGGGAGGGGGATTCAATCATTCATTCATGATGCTGACCATTCACTCATCCATGTTACCAACCGATACCTGTGCCTGTACCTGGGAATATTGGAGCTGAAGAAGTGGGTTGTGACACCTGTATTTTGAAGAGGTAGGTTGTCAGGCTCATGAGTAGTTTTCTCTAGGTGCGAAACTACTGGGAATTGTTCCCTGGTGCATTGGGAAATAACTATAGGGCTCTGATACTTCCTATCCGACCTGTTTTTGAAGCACCAGAAGGGAAGTTGGGAAACCAAGGGACTATTGAGCAGAGAAGGGGAACACTTCCTATGGTGGGACATGCATGTGGGGAATGAGAGACTGTAGGCTAGTTGTAGTAGTTGGGCACCTTGCAGTGAGCATTTATGTTGATTATCAGACCTTATATTGGCTTATGATTCCCTTTTCCCTGGTAGAGTTTAGACCAATCTTAGGGGTGACCCACTACTAAGATTACGAGCATTGTGGTCTATGGCTAGGAGGTACGTGGAAGGTCTGCATGCAATTGGTGTTTATTTCATGAGATAAGTGTCTATCATGTGATTATTTGAATTAATTTCTATGTGTAATTATGATTTTCTGTCATGGGATATTTTTTATTTATATGTATGAATTATTGTTGTTGTATGTTGTTATTATTTTTCTTAACTCTGTTCATATGCAAAATATATGATTTAATTTAAGGGCATCAGAATTCATAATGTTTGGAGTGGCCTTGCCTAACAAGAAGTTGGGGATTCTACAATGTGGTATGAGAGCTGTAATTGGGAGAGTTTTGTGTGTCGTGGCCCAGCCTGGGTGGCTATGAATGTTACAACGTGTTACCATATATATAATTGAGAGATTTGTGTGTGGTGTATCCTAGCTTGGGTGGTTGGGAACGTTACAAAGTGGTATCAGAGTTGTAATTGGGAATTTTTTATGTGGTGTGGCCTAGCCTGGGTGGCTAGGAATGTTACAAAGTAGTATTAGAGCCCATTTTTCAACATTGAACCTAGATGGGCCAAGTTAGCAGAATGATGAAGTAGAAATTCATAGAGAATTAATTTTTGGAGTATCTATGCAACTTGTTTGATTAAATTATTGCAGTAAAATTGAGAGAAATATCATGGGTAATGTGAAGAATCGAGCACGAAAATTAAAAGTAAGAAATTTCAATATCTAATGGGGAAAATTTAGGCATTTAGATGGCTGATTTTTTTAGTTTATAGAGAAACCATATCACCCACGACAAAATTGGGTGAAATTGGGAAAAAGCCCCAATTTCTGCAACAAAATTATGGAGAAATTTGACGTGGAAAGGTAAAAATTATTATGCGAATATTGAATTGGGTTTACAGGATAAAAAAATGGACATGTGAATTTTAATTGCAGAGATGTAATGGAATTCGAAGAAAGAATTGACAATTACGTATTCTTGGCATTTTGGAAAAAAAATGTGAAATTCGACAAATTTGGAAGAAAAAATTGGGTTTTCTTTCCATATGATGACATTAGCATGACGTGGAGGCTACGTGTCATCTAATTTTGTAGAAGAAATACATGTACTTCTATGGTGATAGGTACATGTTGGATGGAATGACAGTTGGCAGGTGATGTGTATCCATGTGGCAGGCCAACTGTCAGTGCCAAAAAACCGTAGTAATATCTTGGAATTTGTCTAATTGTTAAGGTATCGCAAAGTGCAAAGAGGATCAGATGTGTGGGTAAGGTATCATAAAAACCCACGAACTCACAATGGATTTTTGGAAATATGGTTAAGTACCAAGACTCTACGTGCGAAGAGTATGACAACGAAGAGGTAAAACACTGCAGAGCGCCGTGACATTTCAATATTTTTATAAGTCCAAAGGATTAGTCGGGAAGACAGGTGGATGGAATTATAAGAGTAAAATAAGTATGGGATCACTCGAACCCGTGGTGAAAATTTTGAAATTTGACTAAGTGTCAAGACTTCACGTGTGTGAAGGATATCGCAAAGGTGATGAAGAATAAGGAAATGACCACAAACCGCTGTGCGATATCAGATAAAATGAGTAAGTATAGGTGTATAATAGATATGGCGGAACACCAAAGTGCCTTTTGGAGGAGGAAAAAGTTATAACATGAATGAAATGGACTCATGAAATTGGGATAAACTTAAGAAAATTTTCAAAATATGGGTGAAATGTTTTGACGACTAAGATTGAACTAGAGTCCAGATCGGATGGTTACTGAGTATCAGGGTCATGTTGAGCATTCTTATAGCCAAGATAATGGACCAACAATTAAGATATAATTCACTGATATTCAGATGGTGTTTGAGCATCGAAGCTATGATGCTCGAGCTAAAAAAATTATCTTCCCTATCATGCCATTAATAGTCTTCTTTCTCAAAGATTTTGAATGGGGACAGGAGAGTTAGTCACGAGAATTTGTGGAAAGTGGAGTCCATGTATTCACTCTAGGATGTATAAAAAAAGGATATTAAGAATTCACAAGAAATTAGAAAAAAATGATTTATGAACCAAGAACGTAATTTGAAGTAAGCATAATTCAACAAAAAAATCAATAAACCAAGACATGGATGATTCCCAAGGAACTTATAATTATGAAGATGAAGGAATAATATTTGGTATGGGCATGGGGGATGCAGTAACAAAATCCAATGGGCATGGAGAATATAGAAAGGGAGAAAGCATGAACTTGGTAGAGACCATAAAAAGTTTGCAAAAGGATGTCTAGAGTTATAAAGCTGATAACAAAAAGCTTATGAAATCCAAGGAGAAACAAGAAGGATTTAACATTAAGTTAATGTAGAACTTGGAAAAAATAGAGAAGAATATGGATAAGGAGACCGAGTCAAGCAAATCAGGGAGTCACAGGTCTCACGATGAGAGGAGAAGAACCAGAAGTGTTGGAAGGCATCACCATCACTCCGCAAGGCATTCAACTAGGAGAGCAGACAATAGTTCAAGTCCATTCCCTGTCAGGAAGCATAAGAAGAGGTTTGGGGTGGATGAACTATAGGTAGAAATGAATAAAATCAAACCACATACATATTATGGTGAACAAAAGAAGGATGAGGATGCAAAGACCTGGTTTTGGGGCATGAGAAAGTATTTTCAGTTGCATAATTACACTTTAGGTATGAGGAACACGACAGGGTCAATTCTTCAAATGTGGAATGCTTGTTGTTAGAGTAGAGCAGTGGAAGCATGGTTGTATGATATAAATTCAGGGGTGAAGTAATGTATGTGTGTGCATACTAAAGAAGTGTTGGTAGGTGCATAATCAAAGCATCATGTGCATATTGGTTCTAGTTGTATATAGGCATACGTCTGGGAAAAAGCACCACTAGGTGGATGAAAACGATTTTTGAGTCTCTTGCAACACTCCAAGAGAAATATCAACAATAAATAGGAAATGGTTCATACAGTGAGAGAATGTTGGGTGCATTCCCAAGGTGTTGAGTACATACCCAAAGTAGATTGGGATAGAAAGTCAAAATACTTCAAGCATGGAGATGATTTTCTGAGGGGAAGTCAATAAAGAACCATAAGAAATAAAATGGTTCTATGTGACTTGGTATGCATAACTCATCTCAAATGGAAAAGAGTTGTTGGTGGTAATCCAGGAGGTTGGAAGTATCACTAGAATGTATGATAGCAAATAAAAGCAGTGTCAACTAATTCCAGATAATATCGATGAAACTGGAAAAGAAGACATTGTGTAGCATCATAATATGGTGGAAATTGACTAAGGAAGTCAAGTTGAAAACCAAATGGGT
>SNQJ01S0286253.1:0-10962 GCA_010110895.2 Picea sitchensis
TTTTTTTTTAAATACCTACAAGAAGGTCGCTATTGCAACATTTTGGAGTGTCGCTCCCATAGCAACCATGTTGGAGATGATACCTCTTAACGTCTCTCTTTCCACGTTCTAGACGAGAACTTGCCACCTTCAAGACGTCGGTCTTGCCATGTTCTAGATGTCTCTATTGCCACGTTTCAGACATATGAAACGTCTCACTTGCCACGTTTGAAACGCCGGTCTTGCCACCTTTGAAGCGTCTCTCTTGCCACGTTTGAAACGTCTCACTTGCCACGTTTGCAACGTCTCACTTGCCATGTTTGAAACGTCGGTCTTGCCACGTTTGCAACGTCTCTCTTGCCATGTTTGAAACGTCAGTCTTGCCACGTTTGCAACGTCTCTCTTGCCACGTTTGAAACGTCGGTCTTGCCACATTTTCAACGTCTCTCTTGCCACGTTTGAAACGTCGCAATATAGACGAAAACTAGGTCGTCAGAAAAACGACGTCATGTGAAACGACGTTTGAGGGGGTCCGAGGTTTGTCGGTCTTCCGACAATAGAAAGTGGAAATTGCATCGAACGCGCTGTAGGAATTTGACCCAAATGCAGTAGTGATCCAACCCACCTCCGAGCCATTTTCGTCTGTTCTCGGTTCTACTGTATATGTTTGAATCCTCATAAGTGCGTTTTCTGCGTGGAATCCGACCGACTTCTAGGTTTTATCGTTTCGCATCAAGGGATCTGGGTGGATCATTTAAAGGTTGAGGTGATCCTTAATCTCCCTCCTCCTTCTACACTTCACTAGTTACAAAGTTTGCAGGGGAAAGCAAACTTTCTTCGTCGTTTTATCCCAAATTATGCCGATATCACTCATGGATTTAGGCGGCTCTTTAAAAAGGGTTCAGAGTTCGTCTGGGATACCATATCCAACAATGCTTTCAAAGCTTTGAAATTGTCCCTAATGCGTGCTCCGCTTCTCTTTCCCCTCGATTACAGTCGCGATTATTTCCTCTACCTTGCTGCCTCGGATTACACCATTGGTATGGTTCTCGTCCAAGAGGATGATGCTAACGATGAACATGTTATCTACTACTTCAGTCGAAGTCTAATGCCTACCGAAATCAAGTATTTACATGTCAAAAAACTGGTCTTAGCTGTCGTCCAAGTCTTCCAACGCTTCTGGAACTATATCCTCTCGCGCAAGACTACAGTGATTTCCAACTGAAACCCTATGCAACACATTCTCACATGTCAATTGCCAGGGGGAAAATACTCCAAATGGATTGTGATACTCCAGGAGTTTGACTTGGAATTCGAATGCTCCAAGTCCAAGAAGTCCTTAGTATTTGCTGAGTTGATATGCGACTTTCCCTATTCTAAAACGAAAAATGTAGCAGCTGATTCATTACCCGATGAATCTCTTTTCCTTATTAGCACTGATGATCTTTGGTATGGTGATATCATTATATATCTCCAAACCCAGACTTTTCGGCCAACTTTGTCTAGTACCGAATGATGTCGCATACTCTATCAATCCCATCAATATATTATCCTCGGGGATACTCTTTATCGTCGGGGGATTGACTCTGTTTTTCGACGCTGCCTAACATTCAACGAAGCCAAGAAATATCTGAATGATTGCTATTCTGGAGCCTGTGGTGGTCATATGTCTGGGTATGCTACTACCCAGAAGATCTTACGAGCAGGGTATTTTTGGCCTTCTTTATTTAACGACTGCATAATCTCCGTTCAAAAATGCCATGCTTGCCAGACCTATAATAACAAGATACGGTCACATCCTGCTCCTCTTCACCTTGTGGTCTCCGTTGGTCCCTTTGCGAAATGGGGAATCGATTTCATGACATGTCACCCTCACTCGGCTGGGGGGCATGGATACATTATTGTAGCCGTCGATTATTTTACGAAATGGGCCGAGGCGATGCCGACATTTGACAACACTGGAAATACCGCAACATTATTAATTTTTAATCACATCATAGCTTGTTTTGGTGTTCCCCAAGATATCGTTACTGATCACGATAGCCATTTTAGAAACTTCATGATGTCTGAACTTACTGAAAAGTTGGGTCTTCGCCATGATAACTCAATGCCCTATTACCCACAAGCCAACGGCCAGGTCGAAGCAATTAACAAAGTTCTCATAACTATGCTCCGACGAATGATAGAGATTCACAAAACAAGTTGGCACATAATGTTGTTTTCGGCATTGTGGGCTTACCGGACATCCGTCAAGTCCGCTACTGGGTTTACACTTTTCTGGTTAGTCTATGGTTTGGAATCCATTCTCCCGATTGAATGCGAGATACCCTCTTTAAAACTAGCTGTTGAACTCCTACCAAACACGTCTGCTGAGGAAGAACGTCTATTGTATCTTATGAGATTAAACGAAACTCGATGCAATGCTACTCTAGTTCTAGAAGCTCAGAAAAAATGTGTCAAGGCCCAATACGACAAACATGTCAAGCCTCGCATTTTTTCTGAAGGAGATCTCGTTCTCCTCTATGAACAAGATCGAGATATGCTAGGAGCTGGAAAATTCGAAGCCATGTGGTGAGGTCCTTATATCGTTTGAAGAGTTTTGAAAAAATGAGCTTATGAGTTAGTAGATTACGATGGTATTCCTTTGAGTGAACCCAGGAATGGGTTGCACTTGAAGAAGTACTATGCATAAAATCATCTGTGCACGAGTACTTGTATTTTTATTGTATCATACTTCTTGTGTGTTACTATAGCTTTCTTTTGTCATTATCTGGTCTCTACCCTTATGTGATGTTGTGTTTGATTTCTATATGTCAAAGTCTTCTCTACCCTATATTGGCTTCGTTGATGGCGCTAGTCGTAGTACTCAGAACCTTGCTTCCGCTGCATGGGCAATTTACGCCCCTACAAACGAACTTGTCTCCTTACGAGGTGTGTGTCTCGGTCGTGCGACCAACAATATTGCAGAGTATAGAGCCGTTATCAAATTTTTGATTGATTCTATCTCGCTCGGAATTCGTCATTTGGTTTTGCGACTCGATTCACATCTTGTAGTACTACAGTTAAGTAATGTCTATATTATTCGAAGTCCTACTTTGTTACGGGTGTATTTGCGAATTTGCCTCTTGGAACGTTATTTTGATTATATTGAATATCAACATATTCCTAGATGTCTAAATACATTAATTGATGCATTGGCTAACTATGTATTAGACAGACATTTGGATCATTTATAAATCAATCACATCAATTTTCACATAACACACGATAAGCTGGTAGAAGCCGTATGTATATACAAYGATCAAAAGAGTTTTTACAAAAACGTTCTGTCCGAAGACCAAAATGTCAAAATCTGAAGCTCATAGCTTCTACAGAGTGACGTCATGGATGACGTTCATGGTAACACACGATTGCCCGGGAAACCCTACAGAGCAGTCGACCAATGGACTCTGACACTCCTACTGTGTGATGTTGATAACGTCGTGGAACCTCTCCAAGAGGCATGTTTGGAATATCTACTGTCAAACCCCACTGCTTGATAATCCTCAGTGTCCCATTATGGCACTGGTGCTACCTCTCCTCACCACTGAATGGGAGAAGTACCAGGAGGTTGGTAAGGTCCAACATCTGTGTCATCAACAACGAATTTTGCATTTAGTCTTTGGACGAACATATAAAAAACATTTTCATATGATAAAATTCACAAAAACATTTAAAAAGAAAAATTGTGTACTTCTTACCAAGTTCCCCCCACTGAGCATCCTCCGACAGGACTAAGTCCGGATCTCCTCGAAAATCCAACCTGACATAAGCATAATCGTCGACCATCAACATCTGTGGTCGCAGCCAGTCAAAGAAGGTATCATCATACTTGATAATTGGTCCAGCTACGTGCCGAGCCATGAGCTGACACCATCTCAACATTCTTGGATCCTTGGGAGTCGGTAAATCCCACTCAACTTGTAGTCTCAGTAATGGAACCCTCTCGAGAAAGAAGGACACTAACAAAGACCCGTACCCAAATTTCTTCAGGTCGCCTCGTCTGCATTTGGTCAACTTCTTTTTCATGCTACGAAGCACTGCATCTGCCCAGTTAAAAACCTGAGGTTCAGTACACTCTATGGCATACTGAAAGTAACTCTGGAGAACCATGTGAGGAGAGGAGATCCCAACCATACGTGCAATGGTGAACAAAATAGTGCGGAGGCTCAAATCCCGCACTCCCCAAATAGCTACTTTCCCTTTCTTCCTCTCTGCTTCTGGAACACAGTGTAAGCGACAGTACTCACTCATGGGAAACCCACCACCTCTACTACCAGTCAAGCTCACGTGGTACCCACGCCGTGACAGTCCTGTCAAGAAGTAAATTTCCTCAATATCCAAGGACAGTGTGTGGACCCCTACATGGAATACTTGCTGATCGGGATCCCACATATGCACAAGGTACTCTAATAACCTGACTTGGGCCCTCATGCCCGTGATACGAAAGTACTTCAGAATACCACAGTTCCTCAAAGAGGCAATGGTAAGTGGATGATTTCCGGCAATGGAATTATCTTCTTCGTGCTCCCTTTTGCACCATTCTAGAACCATTTTGATGGCCAAATACCTGCATAAGAAGCACAAAAAGAAGATTAATAACTCTATTCATAAATTGGTTTTCTTTCATTGAGCAAAAATTCAAAAACATTTTATGCTTTGCGGTTCTCGCAGGTGCCCTTTAGGCACAGTGTGAGGTTCTCGCAGGCTACTGTGGGCTCACCTGCGAGAATGACCCATTCTCGCGGGTCTCATGTAGTTCACCTACGAGAATGGCTGAGCGCCATGATAACCCCTAAAAAAAACTCAAAATGATAGTTTTTACCAATGAAAATGAAAAATTAAACCATGAAAGAGTAGAGGAAAAAGAGCCTACCTCACTGTCACTGACGGCTCGTCGAATGGATGCTCAAAACTCCCACAATCTGATGTCGAATTTCGAGGGTAAAAGAGGGGTTTTTGGGCTCAAATAGTGGTAAACTGAAAATGATATGGTAAAAAGAGTTTTACTTCTTTGTATTTACTTTTACCATGTTATTGAATTTTTATAATTATTTATTTATTAAAACCTAAACCTTAATGCCCTTTTGAGTGTAACTTTTGCAGGCGTAACGACTTCGATGTTCATATACAGGGATGCGGACACAGTTTTTCTTCTTCATCGCATGTTTTGATTATTTTTTTATGTTTTTTGCACAAAACCTCGAGCTTGGTATTTGTCTGTTCTCACACTCGAAAATACATGAGAATGCGATCGAGCATACTTTTATCACTTTTTCGGGCTCAACAAGGTTATATGAAAAAGGAACCCCCTGTAGTCCTCTTTAGGCTCTTTTCAAACTCTCTAAACATGAAAAGATAGCAGAGCGACCTTGCTATTTTCACGCTCGATAAAGTATTTGAAGAAAGCGTCTGGTGGGGGATAATTTATCTCTTTTTCGGTATCATTAGACTATTTTACGAAAAAGGAACTAAGAGAGTTCTCTTTTAAGTGTTTTTCCAGACTCTATAATCATGAAAAACCTTCAAGTTTTCTATCTTTGGACTCGTTAAACATACATCGACAGACCCATCATGGGACCGAACCACTCCTTCCTAGGGTTTGTTAAAAATACTCCGAAGGACTTATCCAAAGAATAAGCTTATATCAACGAGCATATGTTATCCTCCTCAAGCTTGCGTAAAAATAAAGAGGTACTCGCCATAAATGGTAGGGGAAAATTTGGGAAAGGGATATGTTCTTATCTTCATATTGATTGGCAGTAAGTTTCGCTCTTGAACATGACACCCCCTATTCATTATATTTGAAGCCGGTTTGGGAAATCCATTTGTCTCTCATTCGATTTGCTACAAGGTCATACCCTGTGTTGTCTTTGAGTCAATGCTGCCAAATCATTGGTCATGTCGTTCATATGTTCAAGAGAAGTTCATCTGAAACCTCTATTGCGTCGGCCATTTGCAGTTGTCCATTCTCTCCATGTTGGCCTTCCCTGTGTCCAGTCCAACTTACATCATACTCTGTTTCACCTTCAAAATATGTTACTTATTTCGTGTCATTTATGGGGGATACATCAAGGCCCTCCTGTGACGAGTTTTGTTCCATCGACTTCAACTCATTATCCGGAATCAAGACTTAGAAATTTTTGGTACCTTGGAACTTGCATGCCTCAATGGCAGGTTTCCTCGCTTTTGATAGTGGGTTTACATCATTGACCCCTGATCGAAAGATTCCGTTGAATGTTCGACTTCAACTCATTCATTCACACTCAATGGATTGTAATAGAGTACCTTGGGAGTCATTGACATTAATGGTGATTTCCCTTGCACTTGTTAACGGTTTCATCAATGACCGATAATCAAGTGGTTTATGCCATGTTCGACTTCAACACATGTAATCACATGGTTAGATTCGTACTTTTGGGCGATGAGATTGAAGACCCTGGATATCATATTTTTGTCCAGGTTGCGATGGAGTATGTATAATTTGAGACATATAGATCCACTTTGTATGTCTCATGGCTATGTCGTCTTAATTTGAATTTTCTCGCATAGATCCACAGTGTATTCCTAGTGGCTATGCTATATTTTAACGGCATGGATCCACAGTGTATGATTGGTGGCCATGACCTATGTCTACAATGTCATCCATCTGTGATCTGGGTATGGGAATTCCTACCTCAGAATTGATATATATGATATTTTGCAGATGCTTGGTTGTTCGCAGGTTTCCGATTAGGTGTGCTCCTGGTTTCCGATGCACACATGCAATTTACAAAGTCTTTCGGCTATCATTGGTTCCGACCTCATAATTTGGGGGGCATTTTGTTACCCATGATTTTGGTCAATGTTGATGGTGTATTGATGATGGTGTACTCAGGATCCTCATAAGAACTTTCTCCTAAGAAAAGTGACTTTCATCTCTTCCCAGAAAATTACTTTTGAAGAGAGTTCGCAGGTTGCTAATATACTAGGGTGCGAGAATGACCCATTCTCATAAGCTACCTTAAGCTAGGGTGCGAAATTCTCACACTGTGCTACATAGCTAGGGTGAGAACTTGCTCTAAAGCTTGGAAAAAGATGAATTCTCGATGGTTCTAGAAGGGAATCTTCTAGAAGAATGGGTTGGTATTCGAATGGTTATCCTTGTACTAGATTCCCTGATATTGTGGGATCATTCTTATCCAAGTAACCATATCATTCTCTCCTATATATTGATGGAATTCTCATGGAAAAGGTTAAGCAAGATTCATTGGAGAATTGGTGAAAGAATTGTGTGAAGGACTTAGCTTGAACAGGAGCTTGGAGACTCTAGCAAGTCTATCAAGAGGATTTGATATTCTTCATGCAAGGATTGAGCAAGTGTGTGTGTTGGAGCCAAGAGCCACCAAAAGGAAGCTTGAAACATCAAGGCAATTAGGTTGTAATCTTTTACTTTCAATTAATATGATATAGCAGCATGTCCTTTTCCCATAAAGTCATTCTCACTTTATTGTGTAATTCCTTGATCATACACATAAGTTGACAGTTGAATATATTTTTCTATCTTCACTTTGGTTGGTTTGTGTTGTCTTGGTCCTGACCTCACGAGAGCACCAGGGTGAAGCAGGAGAAGCAGATACCCTAGGAAGTGATACAAAGGTATGTTACTTGTTCCTCCCTACTAGCCAATTCAATGGTCATAACTTAGGGAAAGAGTCATGTCCTGTCCTGTTTTGTTCTAGATCCAGGTGGATCTAGGGAGATTTGTTAGTGTCTGCACCTATCGATTAGTCCGATAACATCTAAGTCAAGAAACTAAGCAACCAATGTATAACCAATGCACAGGTGAGTAGTCGTAACTCAGGTCCACCGTATGGGTAGGGTAGAAAATCTCGAAACCTTGAAAGTGTTGCCTCTCACGGAGGTAAAGGCACTAACAATATCCCTAGATACAAATAGATCCCCAGAAATATCTCTGATGCTAATAAGGTATTGAGGGGATATCCCTTCAACCAACCTCGCGCGACCTCGTGATTAACTTAGGTGTGAGTGGAGCCTCATGATATTACCAATTATACAAATGGAGTTCTCCACTTATTTTCTCAGACACATATGTTGATTTAATTTCCTTGGAGAAGTTTACTCACAAAATCCTATTCCAAGGCACTAAATCCTAAGCTAGTTTGTGCACACTACAAAATAAAATCGTGACTAATCAATTTTAAATTATAGCGTTAATTTTAGTGGCCGTGGTTACTCAAAAAGGTATGGTAGTGAAACCCGTGATGTTATGACTTTGTAAGAAAAGTAAATATAAATATAATGCAAACTCCTAATTTTAACTTTCAATGAATGATATGCTTTTGAAAACAAATGCAATTTTCAATTTCAACTCTACAATTCTGAAGTAGAAAATTCAATCTTTCACTAAATGAACTAATCTAATGATAAGGACTGAAAAGACCAGAATTCAAAGCAATGCAAAATGCCTAATATTTTTTTTATTTTCAATATAATAAAATGAAAATGCATGGACTAATGAGAAACTTGATATATAAAGTCTACTGTGTATAGAAAGAGATAACTCAAGAAGAATACCAAGGAGTAGAATACCTAACCCAATGTACAAGGACAATCAAAATGAAAAGGTGATGAGAAAGACTCTGCCCAAAAATTCAACTCCAAATAGGTTTCTTGTCATCCCAGAGACACTTAACAGGCACTACAGAGACCTAAGAAGACTCAACAAACATTAAATCCCACCCATCAACCACTAGACCCAACAAACAAGAAAGGAAAGATAATCTACGTGATTGTTTAGGAAAAAAGAGCGTATGTACGCATCTTGCAGAGAGATAGCCCATGTATGTATGCGACTGTTAGGCCAAAAATCACGTATATGTTTCAAAAAAAAGGCCAGGCAAGGGAGAGAACTGGAAAAATCAGATTGAGAGTGAATAGAAACTGTCAATCAATGATATGACAATAAACAAAAAGGAACGAGAGCAATGTAAGGAGAAAACGTACTCCAAACCCTTAGAAAGAAGATCAATCCCCAGTATGGTCACCAATTCTGTTACGAGGGAGAAACTCTCTATGGCTAGGGTAAACCACAATAGACAAAAATGACTACAGAAATCAACTCTATCCCAAAAACATGCTATATAAACCAATATGCAAGAGAGATAAGAAAGACGCCTATCTCATCTAGATGTTCAATGAAGTCCATCGTTGATCACTTTGACCCAAATCTATATACCTGCAACAAGTTCTCAACAACCAAGCAAAGCAAGCATATGGTGATAATATAAAAGGTTAACACATTAGATAGCATAATACATTAATATACATAACAAATATGCCCATGGATAATAACTCATTTATTTGCAAGATATCAATTGGATGGGAAGGGAGTATTTCTATTAATAAATGATCAGCAGAAGTGAAAATATTATAGACTTCTATGTTGGCACGGTTCAAAACTGAGAAACTAAGTTCCTTCCAACTGAGCCTCCACCACTTCAATCCTCCACCAAAGGCAAGCTCATAGAAGAGAGACAATGAGTTTCTCAATCAATAAGGGAAGAGTTTTGGGGTTGAACACTGTGTTCAAACTTAAAGGAAAAAGGGATGCAGACTCAATATGAAGTAAATAATTTCTCCAGAGTAACTTTTCTCTCAAAGTTGAATTCTTTCTCCTCTTTTCCATAGATCAGAATTGGCCCATTTATAGCCTTCAAATGGAACTGAAGGGTTGAGTTGGAACATTTCCAGTATATGGAAGGCCAAGGATTAGAGATCTCATGTCGTGACATGGAAACCCGACATTAATTTTCATTTTTTTGGCACAAATCCCGATGTACGCATGTAGTGGATCAACCTACGTATACACATGATGTATAGTAGGCAAGGTGCGTACATGTGGAAAAATTTGTATTTTTAGCTCTCGCTTTTACAAACAGGGATGATAAGTCTGCATGGGGAAATGGAAAAAGGCCTTATGTTTAAGACTTCATAGGGTGAGGCAAATCTTTTTATAACACCATTCAAAGGCTAAGCATATACAAATCAGGTACCATTTCATACGATCCATCTTGGAATATGGAAATTTGAAGTTGGAAAAGATACATACTAGACAGAATCCTACAGACATGTTAAAAAAGAGAGTAACTAGGGAGAAACTGAGTTGGCATTCAACCATTTCTGTCTGAGTCAATTTTTGGATCTTTAGTGGAGTGGAAGGAGGAGTGGTAGTGACTGGTTTAGGACGAAGAATAAAGGAGTGTTTCCAGGTTTTATAAGAGACAACATGTTGTGCTTCCTTATCTCTTTTAGTATCTGTTACCCATGATTTTGGTTATCATGATGATGTATTAATGATGGTGTACTCAGGCTCTTCATAAGAACTTTCTCCTGAGAAAAGTTACTTTCTTCTCTTTCCAGAAATATCATTTTTGAAGGAGGTTCGCAGGCTACTAGTATATTTGCCTACGAGAATGTATGATTCTCACAGGCTGCCTTAAGCCAGGGTGCGAGAAGTTCGCATTGTGTTGAACTGCTAGGGTGCGAACTCTTTCTTAAGCAAGGAAAAAGATGAATTCTCGAAGTTTCTAGAAGGGAATCTTCTAGAAGGATGAGATGGCATTCGAGTGGTTATCCTAGTACTGGATTCCCTGATATTTAGGGATCATTCTTATCCAAGTAACTAATTCATTCTCTCCTATATATTGAGAGAATTCTCATGGAAAAGGTTAAGCAAACAAGGTTAAGAAAGATTCATTGGAGAATTTGTGAAATATTGTGTGAAGGACTAATACTACAACAACCAACAACTACAACAAGTTTATCAAAAGTGGTTAATCTTCTTCATGCAAGTGAGTAAGTGTGTGTGTCGGAGCCTAGGGCCATCGAAAGGAAGTTTGTGACATCAAGGCTCAGGTTGTAATATTTACTTTCCATCAATAT
>SNQJ01S0286254.1:0-18109 GCA_010110895.2 Picea sitchensis
CTACGGTCTGTATTGGATTCCGGACCCCCCCATCCATTCTGCCTTTAATGGGCGAGGGGGGGGGGGTATGGAATGTGTGTTAAAGAGCGCACACAGATCTGTGGTCCAAAGGAAAGCATGCAGATCGATGGCCCAAGGTATTTTTCGAACCCCCCCGACTGATCTACCTTTAACGGTGGGAGGGGGGTCTGGAATGGAATCTCACTCTGGCGAGCCCCCTATCAATACGTGGCATAAATCTATTGGTCCCGAGTCCCACCACCTCCTACTGTCTGACATACCTCGTCACCTCGCGACGTCATCATCCACTTTTCCAAAAGAGTCACATCCCATAACTCCATCAATACTTCTCCCTCATTCACTCGTGGCAAGTCCCCTCACCATGATTTTCTCCCCCAATCGATATCCGCCACATCACCCATCTGTATCCCTTAGTCATTGTCACTTTCCATCTCACATTCCAAATGACCCATTGGCCATTTCTTACTGGATAACTTATTCGTTAACTAGCTGACCTATCCCCCGCACCCAACGAACACCTGTTTACTCAAAATTACCCTCACTCTTCATTCCTTCACCATTTACGCACTCATCACACCAGAGAATTTACCCCATTTTCTTCTCTATTATTGTCAGTCGCCCCCATCTACAGTCGTCTCCGCTAACGTTGTTTTATTTGCAGGTATTGTTATAGTAATGGTGCCAAAATAAAATTGAACAGAAGGAGAGGAGAATCCATTTCTCCCACCTCCTTTCGATCTCGACAGGATTCCACTAACCGATAAAGACTACTTAATCATAGACACTAAGTGTGATTTCGACTTCACAAACCTTCAATCATGGCTTAAATAAGTTTTCTTGGACCAAAGTTATGAAATTGGACTCTGGGAGTCCAACCTACCCCTGTATCTCTTCCCCTAGACTCACCATTTCCTAGAGTTTTCCCTCAAGTGCCAAGCCCACTATATTCCTAAGCAAAGAGCCATCATATCCTCCTCTGAGGAAGTTCTTTTCATCATCACACCAGAAACCATCGACCAAATGATGAAAATATCCCGAGCCAACTCCACATCCCCTTTTAACCTTGAAATCCTTACAGAGTTATATTAGAAGATGACTTTTCCTCAAAGAGCTCAAATATTCGAGCTTTTTCTTCCATAGTCCGCTTAGTTCCCCGCTACAAATCCCCCTTATCCTTCCTCCATGTTCTCAACCAAAGGAAACCAGGTTATCATGTCCCTATGCACCTTGTTAGGTTATTATTCATATCAGTGGGTGGATGAACCCATCCTGGGATTTTTTTCTATTTTCTCCACCGATGAGAAGCCCACTACACGGTTCGACTTCAACATGTTCCTGGTGAACAACATTCATGAGCAATTCGTCAATTTCACCACAGAATTCATGTTCTGGTATTCTTCAATACTGGCATTCCTATTCATTTTCTTCCAAGTGGATAAATTTTATTTTTCTATGCAGAAGATAGACGGAGATGGAAGACCCCAGGCAGTAACCGCATGGACTTCCCTACTTAGGCATAACTCCACAGAATTCAGTTTCAAGCAGTTCATCGATCAATTCTACCACCCAGTGGTGAGTATGCTCAACGACAGATCCGAACCCAGGATTAATGAAAAAGTTTAGAGGATCCTACATCTCTCGGATCATACAAAGACTGGTGATTGGTACCTGTACCAAAATCACACTGATATCAGAGTCTATGGGTGTGAGTTGGCCCCATATAAACTACCCAAATACTTACCTGTTAGAATTTTTTTCTCTGGAATACACAAGGCATATGATAATCTTGGATGATATTCACTTTGTGTCTTTAAAGAAAAAGCAATAGCTCAGAATCAAAGGGCAGATTGGATCTTTCATCTACAACAATCGAGGTGTCGGGGAGGAAGCAGATAGGCTGCTGAAGGAAATGAAATTCTTCATGAGTTTCACATGGCACTATGATCCATGTGGGATCATTTCAGAGATGAGGGTAAAAAACAAGAATATCTCGTATGCCCATGAATCGAGGCTTGAGGTAGAGAAATTTGTAAACCAGATAGGATGGGAACCAAACACTTTGGTTGAAATAGAAAAACAAGACCCCTCGGTCACTGTATCATAGAAAACCACACCATAGGCTCTGAAGGAGAAAAGGCCTAGGTAGGATCTGTCACCTCCTGTCACTGAAGTGTCATTAGAAGAATTTTGACTGCATACCAAGAGGCCAAAAACTAGTCCGGCTCCTGACCCGGCTGGAAAAAAGGAAATTCCATCCACTATAGTGACAGAGGTTGATCGGTCGCTCCTTAACACAAGAAGCAAGAAGATTATAACCACTGTGTTACCAAAGAAGACTACAGATACTCCACCAATCAACCAACCAGGAAAGACCAGACCAAAGTTGAGCATCTTTGAGAAATATGACTTGATCAAGAAAAAGAATGAAACTCTGCCAACAACACATATGCCCAATTCTGGAAGCAGACGTCGACTGCACAACAGAGGTTGTTATCGGCATTCAACATGGAGAANATGCACATGGAATTTCTCCAAGCACAGGTGCCAGACCCAAAGGCAATAACCGACTATAAAAGGGAAACCTTTGAATTCCAGACCAAAGATGTGCATCTTGTCGATCAAATGGATCTGCACAAGAAAACTGGAGAAATGGTTTTCTCCATGTTGGCACATGCTTCCACTACTGCCTCTAGGTTACAAGTGTCTTTGAACAATGTCCATACATATTTGATGTTGGAGAAGATATCATCCTTTGCCAAGGACAATAGGATCAAGACATTGGAGGAACTGGACCTCAAGATCAGGTACAATCCCTCGAATGTGAAAGCAGTGGAGGAGATGATCAAGAAGAAAAACACAGACATAGTGTCTTTGAGAAAATAAGTAAAGCTTCCACCAACAGTAGACTCGTAGGCAAAGGAAATAGTAGAGACAGAAGGAGAAAAAGATGAGATGCTTAAGCTAATCATGGAGAATAATGCACAACTGAAGGAAATGGAAGTTGAGATGGAGAATATAGTAAAAGAGAAAGAACAGTTGAAACCCATGGAAGTCATTCGATTGAGTGCAGTCCCACTCTCAGGAGTGAGCACAACATCACTAGCAAAAGTCCCATCGACGAATCCACTGACATCTTTGGAAAAGACAGTTGAATTGGCCAAATTTATGGAAGAGATGAACCTGCAGGAGACAGAGATTAGCAGGCTAAAAAAGGATATTGAGAACCTTTAGGAACTCAAATCTTCTTATCAAACCAGTTTCTCCAAGGAAAAATAGGTGTCAAACTAGCTCAAACATGAGTTACAACAGCTCCAGAAGCAAACAGGGGCAGGTAAAACACTGGCCGGAGTCAAAGAAAGTGTTTGGACAGACATCACCAAGTCTATGAACAAAATATGGCCAATGATACATACTACAAAAAGAGATTAGCTGATGTGGCTAAGGATAGTTCGAAGTTTTCAGGAATTCAAGGCAGCATCACTAGCAAGGCATTCTTATATGCACTTCAATTAGACATCAACATACAGCATGAGATCCGGTACATCTCCATCACCAAGACTACTTTTGCCAAGTACACAGAAATGGATGAAGTCTACCGAAGGTTACTCAAATTCAGCGTTCCCATTCATCTTCGATGGGAAGAGCTTTGTGACCTAATCAAGTAATCTATGAGTTGTCGTAGCCTAGTCAGCTATCCAGTCAGACGAGGTTGTGCAGAGGCCTCACCAACTGTTCACCCAGAAAATAGCATGCAGTTGTGACACATCATCAAACAATTTCCTAGATTCTTGTAATTTGTTAGGTTAGTTAGGCTAAAAATAGATTTACCACATCCTGATCTTTAATGACAGGATCATTTGTAATTTTGGGTTATAAATACTTCACTTTTCGAAGTATTGAGGGTTGATCTTTACACCCTACGAGCTATCAGACTGTAATATTTTTCAAGAGATCTTCCATTAATACAAAGAGGCATTTTTACAGGATTCTTGCGTGTATTCACTAGCAATGTTTTTCTTTCTAAGTTTAATGTTATTCTCGCTTAGTTATCACACTGTTTGCTAAATCTAATCTTTGAAAGCAATGAATGTTGCAATATTTATCTTTGTATACCCTATTTCTCACCTTGAAAGATTTTAGTGTTTCATCTTCTAATTTTATGATAAAGAAATTCTTAATTGCTTCTTTGTTGTAATTGACATTCTCACCTTTTCTACTATTTCCTCATTTATGCTGCTAAAAGAATCCAATGATTACATTATCTCGCCCTGTGAAAGGTTCCTTTGTTTTCTGGTTTAGATTTTTATTTTCATGGTACAAACCCCATAGCCCAATGGATGTGTAAACTATCTCAGCCAACCCAACAAACACTACAACAACAAACCCAACATATTTTATTTACCTAGCCTAATATTTTAAATTTGAAACATATTTAAATCATATAGAGAGATCCCTCTCTGAAGTTGGTAGGGCTAGATCCCAGCTTCAAAGTGGTTGGATAAAGTTACCTCCCATAGATTTCTTCTTTCGCGACAACCTCTAGGAAATTTACAAGGTGTTAACAAGTACTCCCACTGTCAATGATCACCTTCCATACTTTATCCTTAGTCTTGCAAGTTGTCCTAAAGAGATTGTTTCTCTACATTGGTTTTTCAATTTCTACCTCTGGTTTTAAGCAAACTTTTCTCAACATCAGGGATGCTCCATCCTCTGCTCCTTCTGCCTCAACATGTCTTCATTGTGAATCTTAAATGTGAGCTTCTGCTCCTTCCTTCTTCTTCTTTGGACATTCCCAAGACATGTGCCCTATCTTTCCACAGTTATATCACCTTACTCCTCCTCTACCTCTTCCTCTAGAAGAGTTTCTTCCACCACTCTGTCTTCCTCATGAACTTCCTCCTCATTCTGAGTGATTGTGTGATTTCTCAGCCTCATCCTTAGACTGATGTGCTCTGTCATGGTTAAATCCCTTGCTTTTTCTTGGGGTCATGCCTTTACCTCTTCCTCGCTAGTTCTGTTTTCTGGCCAGCTTCTCCTCTGCCTTCAGTGAAAACTAATAAGCATATTCCACAGTCCTGACTGACATCATGCTGAGCTCATCCTGGATCTCATATCTCAAACCATTTATATATCTAGCGACTTTCTCTTCGTCTCTCTCTCGTTGTCTAGTTCTGATGTTCAGCCGATAGAACTCCTCGATGTACTCCTTGACTGTCATCCCTTTCTATCTCAGGTTCTGTAGCTTCCTAAATAGATTGATCTAGTAGTATTTGGGTATGAACTTAGCCTTTAGTTTGGCTACCATCCTATCCCAACTTTTTATCCTTTGTTTGCCTTTACTTCTCCTCTCAACCTACAGTTCATCCCACCACAGTTCTGCATGCCCTTTTAGCCTGGTGACAACCTGCTTCACCTTCTTCTCCTCATCGACATATTCATAATCAAAGTGTTTGTCCATGGACCTTATCCAGTCCAACAGTTCTTTAGCATCTATATTTCCCTCGTACATGGGGACCTCTATGTTAGCTCTGCCTCCCAATCTGGAAATTTCTCTCAACAAACGTTCTTCTGCAACATCCTCTCCTGTAGCTTCTTCAACCTTAACCTCTTCACTTTTTACATCAATGACATCCCCAACGTTAGGTTCTCTTCTCTATGCTACTGCCATTGTTTCCAATCGAGCGCGAAGCTCTCACATCTCCCTCTCTATAGCATGGTTAGCTAAAGGTGGATCTCGCCTTCTTCGCAACATTATGTTGACTAACTATCACACATAGAGTACAACTCCGAGTTCTCTGTCTCCTTCTTTTCCTCCTTTGCCTGAAGTCTACAGATGAAAAAATGATGCTCTGATACCACCTGATGCAGACCCCCTATCCCTGCTCAGGGCTGCGTGACCTCCCAGTCAGGATCTTTTGGTTCAGGAGTGGAAATGGCTCTTCTGGTTCCAAACTAGAAATATTCGAATGAATGCACAGGTCCCCCACAAATGCTCAGTTGACTTTTCCAAGTATCAAGCGTGAGCTCCCACAGCACACGACCAAGAGTTGTGACCTCCGGCTAGGCTCAGGTTCCATCGCCTATTTCTTCGGGTTTCACAGTTTGCGAAATCAGGGTACAAGGGGTATCCCTGCTCCTTGGAATGCCCAGTTGCCGAAATGACAAAATCCCGATGACCTGAGATCTACAGCTCAGATCTCTCTTGGATTGACGACTATGCTTATTTCGGCGTTTCACGTTTCGTGAAATCAAGGTACAAGTGGTATCCCTACTCCTTGGAATCCCTGGTTGTCGAAATGCCGAAATCCCAATGACTCGAGCTCTATGGCTCAGATCTCTCTCGGATCGATGGCTATGCTTATTTCTGCATTTTGTGTTTCGTGAAATCAGGGTACAAGGGATATCCCTTCTCCTTAGAATATCCAGTTGCCGAAATGCTAAAATCCTGATGACCTGAGATCTACGGTCCATGTCCAACTTCGCTATTTCGCTATTTCACGATTCGGGGTTTTGGGAGACAAGGATCTCTATCCCTGCTCCTTGGAATCCCTGGTTGCCGAAATGACAAAATATCTTCATGTTCAATCAACAGCTCACAATAATCCCTGAGATCTACGGTCCATGTCCAACCTCACTATTTTGTTATTTCACGATTCATGGTTTTGGGAGACAAGGACCTCTGTCCTTCCAACTTGCGATACCCGAAATCGTGATGTGGACCGATGATCCAGATCTATCTGAGATCGATGGCCATTATTCCTTCTAATCTTTGGACGTCAAGAAGCCCACACCGCTAATCTCCTCGTAGCTCCACCTTATCCAACGGCTTGTGGGGTTTCGGTGTTTCTCCTCAAGGACTCTCCACCGTCCGTTCAGATCTTCAAGATCTCCCCTCCTGGATCTATGCAGTGTTAAATCCTGCGCTCCTACCTCAAATCGTATGATCTGTGAGATTCTCCACCACGATCCAATGCTCGACAATGTTCTTCCTCCTGAGCTTTTACTCACTCCAGACTTAGAAGATTTTCTAAGTCATCGAAGACTCGGTCTTTCCTTCTTCCAGGGAATGAGTTCCTAGATCTCGATATCACTTTCCGAAGTGTTCTTCCTCCTGAGCTTTGTCTGGTTCAGACTTCGATTTCCTGCGCACTCCTTGTGTCTAAGGGATTTCGATAACTCAAATCCACTATATTTCTCACAGATACATTCCTCCTGATTTCCTTACATTCCTCTCTGTCTCGATGCACACCTTGCAGAGCTCCCAATGAAGAGAAACAATTGAAACTGGAAAAACTCACAGTCTCATCCACTTGTTCATGTAAACAAAAATGACAGAAAAATGCACACAGTCCACACACCATACATTTGGATCAATTTTCCTTTTCTTATATTCACAAGTGCCCAATGGCTACATAATACATTCAAAATTATAGTAACTAAAAAATTGAGATCTCATGCTTAAACCTCAGTTCTCTCTTAAAGATAATTTCTCTCTGTATTGCAGCTAACCCCAACTGGGCGTACAATCTTTTACTTAACTCAAAAATATTTCTAGGGTTTCCCCTGGCTACTTGCCTACTCTAAAATTCATCCTACGCTATCTTAGTTCAGTCGCATTCCAGAGCCGTAGTGGAAACTCCTGCTCTGTTTACGGTTTTCAAAACGTGCCTCAAAGGGTAAAATTCGGCACTAGTTCAAGTGTTCCTCGAAAGGTAATTTTCGACGCTGAGTGAAGGAGGATTTCAAAATCAGTTGTAACTGCCCACGTTGAAGTTATGGAAGAACTCTCACCTATTGAGTGGTCCCACCTCTGCATGCTTGCTAACGATGCTCTTGTATCAATGGTGTATATTAGTCAATATCTACCTAAATTAGTAGAAAATATGAATGTGCCTCGCATTTGGAATCTTGACTCCATCAACAAATTTGAAGGGGAGGTCCTATTGGGGAAAGGTAAAATGAGTATTGTGAAAGGTAATTATTATATGTTGACATAGATTTAATATATTACACATTTATTTATCCAATTTTTTTTTATCATACTGATTATTTACATTTTTTGTTCCTTCATATTGAACTATATTAAATTACTCCTTTATTAACAATAGTTGATTAATGATATTAGTTTGTCACTTTTTCTTATAGTTTCTCAAGAGTGGGATGCTTTACATTTATACATTGCAAACAACCTTGATTTGATGGAACATTGGATAGAATATACTGAAGAATACTTCAGTAGGTTATCATGGGAAGGGGTGAGTAAGATGATTAAACAATGCATCGCCATCCAGATCAATTTCTTGATCTTACATCAAGGGAAGTTGATTTAGCCTTTGGTTTAAAAGATAAATAGGCAAGTAAATTTTTTACCCACATTTTCCTTGTTATTTCCCAATTTTTCAATGTATTTGGTTTGTTTAATTTTTGAATTATATATTTACTAAGTACTATATGAGGTTTATTAATTGGCAATGTATTTTTCACTTGTTGTCCATGTTGTAGTTGAAACATCACAAGACTATGTGGTGTAATGGTCATAAATTGTGTATCAAAATGTTGGATGATAAGATGAAAACCTGGGATTGTGGGATACCTGCAGTGTTTAAGGTCACCAAAATTTCCTCTAGAAGTGTTAGAAATACAAAAGAAACTCAGAATAGGTACTATGGGCATTTGGAGGATATAATTGAGTGTGATTTTAATTCCTTTAAAATAGTTTTGTTTGAGGTTAACTGGTACAGGCTACGGATGCATGAACATGATCCTGAAAGAAATGTTATTGAGCATAATAATGGATTTTTCATGGTTAATACAAGGGCATTTGAACTGGGTACAGAGCCTTATGTTCTTCCAAGTCAATGTGAGAAAGTATTGTACTCATAGGTACCTGGTAAAATAGGTTGGTCATATGTTGTTCGATATGATCCAAGAGGAATACCAATAACGTATAATCATGTAGCCAAGGATGAAGATAATAACGAGGATGAAGATCTTGATTATGCAGATCAGGAGTAGGTTCCTGTAGTCTATGTGTCAGACAAAAAAGTTGAATAAGTTAATCATTTAAATGTAGGAGACAATGATATCATTGACGATATCGATAAATATATTAGCAAGAATGTTGTTGATGATCATGTTGATATGAATGAGCCTTTCACCAATATCGATTCTGAACTAGATCCTGATACAGATGTTGATCTGGATGAAGAAGAAGATCACTGATATTTAATTGTTGAAAATAAGAGGTACCTATTTATATCTTTTATATGATCTTTATATTTTTTTATTTTGTATAATATAGCGTATGATACATGTTATTTATAATTTCAAATTAGGTACTATGGGGAAATTGAGATTGATGTGAGGGGAGGGACATAATTAGATCTTCAACCTTCATGTGGTTGACCATGTTTAGTAGATAATGAACTGTTCTCAAAACCAAGAGGATCTCTACGTGACTACGCCTAATCATACCAACGATGTAGGTATCTTATCCAAGGGATTTACATTTTAATGTTTATATTTTTTTATAAGCCAATGAATGACAACCATAATTTAATTTTTGTCATTTTTGAATAAAATATGATCAATCCCAATCTTTTGTCAAAGCAACATGTTTTTATTTTGGCATTAGTTCGACAATATAAGACATTTTTCTGGTAATGGTCGACGTGGATGTAAGGTTCTTAGGTTTCATTGAAAAATATAAAAAAACACCATTTATGAGCATTTTCAATGCAAAAACGTCGAAATTGTAGATTTTAATTGCAGAAATTGGATTTAGCAATTTCAAAAACATCTCATACCAACAATGTAGGTATATCATCCCATGGATTTCATGTGACAAATAAATATCCATCATATTTCCATCTAAAATTGTCTGATATGACTCTCCTTTCTGCGAGATTTCCGTCCAAATTTGAAACATTATATACATCGAACATTATTGGTTTTTCTTTGCATTGAAACAATATGCCTCTCCTTTTTTCTATATTCAACTACACTTCTTTTGATTTGAATTTGCAGTTTTGAATTTGTGTTATTCAAATATTTTCTTCAAATTTTACAAGGAAATTGTACTAGGACTAGACATGGGCAACAATGACCCGTGAATGGGGCTAAGGTTGAAATGTTTTCAAACTATTTATGTATGCATTGAAATTTGACATAGGTAGACTATTTCCATGCCTTAATGATATGGGATGGTTTCTAGACTCAAATTTTACTTACACACCCACTTGCTTCCATCATCAATTCATCATGTAAACCATAAACCCTAATTTAGTGGAGTCATCGTTTTGTCAGGTTTTAGTGTTTTCAATGAATGGATGCATTGTTGTTCATGACATGGAATGGGACAACACATGTACGATATTAATTTTGTTCCTTCACTTGATGTGGGCCTAATCATTCCTAGCCTTGAATTGTAAGTTACCCCTAGTCTTAGTCATCACCCTTCATGACACTTGTCACCAAATGATTACATCACAAGTCTGGAGGCATATGGGCATTAGGATGAGGATTTATAACCCTAAACTAACAAGAGACATTAATTGAACTTTGACTATATTGAAAGGTGTGTACAATTGAAAATACTAACAACCCAAAACTAAATGGGATCAATACATAGATTGTCAATGAGAGGTGATCCGGTGGTGTGTAGGAAGAGGCCTAGCACCTTCAAAATTATCATTCTCCTCCAACTATCCACATCTATGTATAATTATAAATCCTCATCCCTCCTTGAGTCCAATGACCGCATGATGCTAGTGTGGCCATGCTTGATGTGGAAGTTTACACATTTCAAATTATGGGATCATACATAAGATAATGTATCACCTTTAGTGGATCATACATATATATATCGGAAAAATCCAACTAGAAGAAGATGCTTCATTTGTTAACTCAATATGTAATAGGTTACATATGCTTCCTTTGTAACTCATAACCCATTTAACCATTAACACCCAAAATAATGATATAACACCTATCCCTTCACCTTTACAATGTTAGACAACTAACACCAATAAAAATTATTATTCTAACCTCTAACCTTTATAATTGTAACAACTACACTTTGTAATTCTAACACCTAAACTCTAACATGACATACATCTCCTAACCCTTACTTTGAATAACACCTATAAATCCTAATTGTTATAAACCCTATGAATTTTCACCCTATAATAACCATTATCCACAATGATTACACCTAACCATATGAATCATATAACTTTAAACCTTTARGGAATTGTAAATGACATAATTAACCTAGAACACATATGAACTTATAAAAACTAACCCTTAGAACCTCTATCAAATCTATCTCGTAACTCCTAAGAATGTATCAGCCCTAAATTCCTATGACCCTTAGTTACCCACTATTACTCCTAACCACAATCCTTTTTAACTCATAACCCATTTAACCATTAACAAAAATAATAATGATATAACACATATCCCTTAACCTTTATAATCTTAGAAAACTAACACCAATAGACATTATTATTCTAACCTCTAAACTTTATAATTGTAACACCTAAACTTTCGAATTCTAACACCTAAACTCTAACATGCCATACATCTCCTAACCCTTACTTTGAATAACACCTATTACTCCTAATTGTTATAATCCTTGTGAATTTTCACCCTATAATAACCATTATCCATAATGAGTACCCCTAACCATATGACTCATATAAATTTAAACCTTTAAGTAATTGTAAATGACATAATTAACCTAGAACACATATGAACTTATAAAAACTAACCCTTAGAACCTATATCAAATCTATCTCATAACTCCTAAGAATGTATCAACCCTAAATTCCTATGACCCTTAGTTACCCCCTATGACTCCTAACCACAATCCTTTGTAACTCATAACCCATTTAACATATAACTCCTAATTGTTATAACCCCTGTGATATTTCACCCTATAATAACCATTATCCACAATGAGTACCCCTAACCATATGACTCTTATAACTTTAAACCATTAAGGAAATGTAAATGACAAAAATAACCTAGAACACATATGATGTTATAAAAACTAACTCTTATAACCTCTATCAAATCTATCTCGTAACTCCTAAGAATGTATCAACCCTAAATTCCTATGACCCTTAGTTACCCCCTATGACTCCTAACCACATTCCTTTGTAACTCATAACCCATTTAACCTATAACTCCTAATTTTTATAACCCTTTTGATCTTTCACCCTATAATAACCATTATCAACAATGAGTACCCCTAACCATATGACTCATATAACTTTAAAGCTTTAAGGAATTGTAAATGACATAATTAAACTAGAACACATGTGAACTTATAAAAACTAACCCTTAGAACCTCTATCAAATCTATCTCATAACTCCTAAGAATGTATCAACCCTAAATTCATATGACCCTTAGTTACCCCCTATGACTCCTAACAACAATCCTTTTTAACTCATAACCCATTTAACCATTAACACCAAAAATAATGATATAACACCTATCCCTTAACTTTTATAATCTTACACAACTAACACCAATAAAGATTATTATTCTAACCTCTAAACTTTATAATTGTAACACCTAAACTTTGTAATTGTAATACCTAAACTCTAACATGACATACATCTCCTAACCCTTACATTTAATAACACCTATAACTCCTAATTGTTATAAACCATGTAAATTTTCAACCATATAATAACCATTATCAACAATGAGTACCCCTAACCATATGACTCATACAACTTTAAACCTTTAAGGAATTGTAAATTACATAATTAACCTCGAACAAATATGAAATTATAAAAATTAACCCTTAGATTCTCTATCAAATCTATCTCGTAACTCCTAAGAATGTATCAAACCTAAATTCCTATGACTCCCAACCACAATTCTTTGCAACGCGTAACCCATTTAACCATTAACACCAAAAATAATGATATAACACCTATCCATTAACCTTTATAAGATTAGACAACTAACATCAATAAACATTGTTATTCTAACCTCTAACCTTTATAATTGTCGAAGGGGATCATTATCTATCTTTTAAAAGGAACAACAAACAAACATTGTATTAGGTCTAGACATGGGCAATGGTGACCTGTGAATGGGGCCAATGTTGAATCTTTTTCAAAATGTTTCTGTATGCACTGAAATTTTACATGGATATAATATTTGCATGCCTTAATGATATGGGGGGGGTTTTGGACTAAAATTTGACTCACACACCCACTTGTTTCCATCATCAATTCATCAATTCAATGTGGGCCACTTTTTAACAATATTCCATGTGGTTCATATGAGAGATATTTATATGAAAAATGTTTCCTAGAGCAATCCACATATATGGTGTTGTAGGAGGTGGGATTCCCTACAAATGATTTGGGTAATTTTTTTCAAACAAGGGTTGTATGCGGTTGTTCGTAATGCAAAGGAATACGAAACATCTCTCATTGAGTAATTGCTAAAGAATTATTTTCAAGGTAAAATTCTAGATGTTGATGCAAGTATATCTCCTATAGTTATTCCTAACCTCATAAGTGAAGTTGGGCATACAAGGGAAAAAACTAATTTTAATATTTTTCTTGAGCTTATTAGAATGTGTCTATCATAGCCAACCCATGCATGTTTCCTACTATCCCATCATGAAGTGCTAAGTGTTTAGATACCCAAGAATCCTTACCTCCAACTTTAGAATTTTCTTAAAACACATCATTTAATCATACTCTCTTTCGTGCATGGTCCAATGTTAAACCATTTCTTACAATTGGATAACTTTTCCCCTTTTGTGGTAACAACTATGTAATTTCCCCCACTAAAATTCTCATGTACTTGAAACCGATGCATATAAATGACATGTGAATGGGGCCAATGTTGAAATATTTTCAATTTGTTCTTGTATGCACTAAAATTTGACATGGTTATACTAGACACATGCATTGACGGTATGGGAGGGTTCCTAAACTCAAACATGACTCACACATACAATTCGAAAATCAAACAAGAAGCCTGTAGAATAATTAATTTAAATGGGAAAAATGGATGTTTGGCATGGATGTATTGGAAACATATTCCTTAGCGCACTGGTGTTTAAATTGTTTCCCTAAACAACTTCCCTGAACTCTTCAAAATTATAAGGATGAAAGATCCTTTACAACTTCATGTGATAACACATCACTTCATCCTTGTTTCCTACAATCCAACCTACTATTTTAGTTCTTGTCTCCCCTTAGTGTTGATGCTCCTTAATTCTCCTAAAAATATCTACTTTGTGTGGTGTGGACCTTATATGTCATATTTACTAAGCATGTTTCATTCTATCCTTTCCACTACCACAACATGGTTGTATTCAAAATTCATAATGATGAGTCCAACAATCCCTTAAAAAGCTAGTTGACTCACCCTCTAGTCATTTTCCACCACATTTACGTCACTTCACATCTTCTCAGATCCTTTCCAAATGATGAGCCCAATTTTGGGACCATCTCCAAAACTTTATTTTTGAAGTCTCCCCTCTGCAAGGCTCAAGGGTCCATGAGCTCATGGATAATTTCCCCCTTCCTCTATGGTGTCATTCCAACATTGAATGTTCCTATGTTAGTTATTCATGTTTCTTTCCTTTTATATTAAATAGTATTACTTTGATTATCTCATGGAGTTTATATGGTAGATTATATAGACAATGCATTGAGTAATGGATATTTAATTGTCATTAATTTGAAAAAGTGTTCATATATTTCCATAAATTTCAAAAGAAACCATATCTTTCTAATAATTTTGAAAAAGTAATTGGATGGTGTGGAAATCAAAACAATTTTTGAGTTCATTTACTATTGTATTACCATCATTACTAGAAGCAACAATATCATTAACCAAAACCAAATGATGTCATAACGTAACTTTCCAAATTGTCAAATTAAGCCCTTTTACTTACCCATTATCCCCTATTTCCATCATTTCAACTTGTATGACTTGATGTGATTATTAAATGCATATGATGACCCACAACTATGGACAGGACCTTTCAAGTTTTATGGATACCACCATAGCTCTATAGTGTGATGACTCAACTCAAAGAGATTATCTTGACATGAATTGACTATTTTGAATTAGAATTCCCATATCTCCCTAACTACAAAGGTGGAGCTTAATTCCCATGAATATTGAAAGAAACTTACAAACTCAAACGGTTTATTCTTGACTCAATTAACTCAATACTTCCTTAACCACAAGGTTAAGTTTTATTAAATTAATACAACTAGATTGACTATCCCTTTCATAGGATCTGGCCTTATTGAATTAACTGTGAAAGCATAAACAATAATAATGTGTAGGTCATTTTCAAGAGATTCCCAACTTAGTTTTGAGGAGGATTGAAAGGTTTCAGGTGAGCACCATTCACCATCCCTTATTAATTGTTCTATAAAGATGAACCAACTTTACTGCTATCGAATTCCATATGGTTATGAATAAGAAAGGCCCTAGCCAATTCATTTACAACTTACTGGGTTTCTTGAGGTACCTACTATTGTATAGCAATACAAAGTCACTTTTCCTCAATATCCTCCAATAATATCATTTTCTTCTTTATTTTTTCTTTAGAACTTTTAATACTTGCTTGATTTTCCCTTTTGAGGTTATTTTGGAATTGACTAGGGGGGATTTTGGGAGAGAATGACTAAATGGTTGTCAACTTCCCTTTATGATATCTAGAAAGGAGTCATCTTCCAACCAATATGGGTTTACGTTGAAAGGGTTGGGGGGATTTTCCTAGAGGGATTTAGTTCCAAGATGATAAGGTTATGGAATGAGTCACCACTAAAAGAGACCATTTCTCAAACTAAATATTTTCATCCAAAAAGGATTTGTAGGTCACTAAACAATCTAGGATATTGGCCACCTAATCCTCCCATGTTCTCATATTTCTCCAAATAAAAGAGATTTTCACGGGTTGTATATTGTGCAACCTAGCTCACTCAATTTTGGAAATTTGAATAAGTCTACGAGGGGATCCATTTGAGTTTTTGGGCCCCAAATTTCATAAGATCCTAGAGTAAAATGTGTGTCTCCTCATAGCAACACTAAACTAAAGTGGAACCAAAATTTTTGTATGGAATTCTCCTAAAAAATATGTCTATATACATAAGGGTCATAAATGTCGATGCAATTGAACTCCTTAGCTAGATATCTAGAAAATAAAGAGGTTCCTATAAGGACTGAGGGGAAGGCCCATGATTTTATGATTTTTAATTAGATTAATTCTATTAAAGTTATATAATAATTATATTAATTACTATTATATTAAAAAATTAAAAAAACATAAAAAAAAACAATAATATANATAAAATAATAAAAAAATAAAAAATAAAAAATCAAATGAAAAAAAACAAATTATATTTCCCCCCTACCCATGCCCACACCCTTGCCATCGATCATATATTCACCTAGATATTGGAGGACGTATACAATTTTCCAAACCTTGTGAAAGTTCATTGGAGGAGCTAGTACAGCACCGCCCAAACCTGCAACACATATTAAGGAATATTTATGAGCCTGAGGCTTTGATTGATCACTACTTACGAAGTTATTCGAGGTCCATTGGTCTCGCACGTGCCCACAACATCCATCATAGCTTCTAGTTGTTGGAGGAGGTAGACCATTGCTTCTAGTTGTTGGAGGTAGATAGAGCACTGCCCAAGCCCTGTGACAAAGACAAAGCAAGAGAACCTGCGACCAAAGGGAAAGAGGAGCATTTATAGAGGAGGCTAACTAGCCCTAGAGTGATAGAGAAGCATTGATATAGGAGGCCATCTAGCACTAGAGTCGATAGAGGAGGCCGAAAATGTCATCAAATCAAGTATGGATGTAAAGCAACTATTTCCATGAAATTTATCCTTCCTTATTTGTGTTAGCACTCTGTAATTTGCCCAAGGATGTGGAGGCAGTCATAGAGGCAACATCAAAACCACTTTGAGTCTTGGATCTAGCCCTCCAAGACTCAGAGAGGGATCTCTCTGTCTGATATAACTTTGTTTAAAGAGGATATTAGGCTAGCTAAGCAGAACATGGGTTTGTTTATGGATTTTGAGTTGGTTTGGTTAAGGCATAAAGGACCATTGGGCGACATGGAGTCAATGATAAAGACGATAGATAAATGAATAACTAAAACAAGATATAACCAGGCAAGCTAATCATGCAAGTGGATTCTTTGAGATTATAGAATGGGAAAGGAAGAAAATATTGGAATTCATTTCAAATGTAGAGAAGAGTACAACTGAATTCTACACTTCAAACTTGGAAGAAAACATAAATATTGTTTAGAGCCATCACAGGGTGTCAAGAACAAATCCTGTAGATTATCTTCTCATAGACAATACAGAAGGAAAAGTATGTTAAATAGGAAAATAATGAGTTACATAAGGGAAAACTTCACCACTTAAACACAACACAGGAATCTGGAAAAAGTGCCTTTGTATTCATTCATAAAGTCATTTACAGGTTGCTGATCATCTTGACAAAACAAAGAATCATGTTTCTATATTATCTTCCCCTCTGGTACCTCCAGGTCCAACCCCTTTAAATTAAAATCCTATGAATAAATAGGATACATCTCCCCATAAGTTTCAGAAGTTGGATTCAACTGCCTCGGCCAAAAATAGCTACAAATCCCCTAAAATCCTTAACTGTCTGCCATGAAAGACGGGCCTAATTTATGCAAAAAAGGGGTCCAAAAAGACATATGTTTCTCTTCAAAGCTGATGCTTGGGGAAAAAATTAAGGAATTTATTGTATATGGGCATGTTATGGACAAAAACCTCCTTCGATTTCACCAAATTCACCTCCAGCTGGCCATAACAGCTCCCGCAAAATCAGGACTGTAATGAAAAAATGAAAATCTGGAAAAAAGGGCCTCGAATATGTCTTTGATAATCCCTTATCGTGGCACTTGTGAAAGCACTGAGAGAGGTTTTTTTTCTTCATCCCGTTATGGAGAAAAACATCTCTCAGTTTTTCCAAATTCGATTTATTCTTCCCGGAATTAATTTTGAAAGAAGACATACTGAACTGGCAAAAATAGTGATTTTT
>SNQJ01S0286255.1:0-10962 GCA_010110895.2 Picea sitchensis
AGTGGGGATTGGTGTCTATACAGATCTGTAAGAGTAGGTTGGTGCCTACCAATATTTGTACCAGTGGGGATTGGTGTCTCCAGTAGGTTGGTGCCTACAAATATTTGTAACAATAGGTTGGTGCCTATAAAGAATTATAAAGAGATTTTTTGTGGTTTTCTCCTGAAAGGGTTGCCATGTAAATCTTGTGTTCCATGTTCTACAGTTAATAGGTCTCATATGTGATTGTTTTCTTATGGTTGATGAATGTTTGAAAAAGTAAAAAAATGTCTTATACTAATTCAGCGTCCTCTCCCAGTATAAGTGTGTGCTCAACAATATATTCACTACTAAGTATGCACGTGTACCATGAACCATGTGTTTGAACCACTAAACATGAGGTCGTGTGTTAAATACCCATGGTTGCACTCATATCATTGTTCATACCATTTTGGATTTTTTTTACCTCATTTAACACCCAAAATGTACATAATTGATCATTAACCAAAACCTTGTAAAATTTCTCTTATTTTATTTGTAATCAATGTTTTTATATTTTCCTTGGGTTGTTATCATATTGTTAGCGTGGGTGTTATCTCAAACCACACATGAGGGTATGAGTGTTATCCAATACATGATACAACATGATAACTTTTAGTGTTATACAATGCTCTAGCTTGCATCATGGATGTGCTTAGGTTTGCATCATGCAGGTGCTTAGGTTTGACTTAGGGTTCATGAAAAAACCACTCTCATATTCATTTCCAATTGAATTCTTGAAATCTTCGACATCTAAAGTTAAGACACGGTTAGTGTTTGATGGTCTAAACTTGGTTATAGTGGCTCAATGCATCACAATTGGTGGATTCAATTAAGGTATAAATCATCTACTCTTCCTTTAAAGGCCCCCCACACACCCTCCTATGTCACGGCGGTCACTACATCCATTGGCGAAACTAGAAAAGTAATGTGGATAACTTAGGAGGAAACTTGTGGCAAAGCTCGAAAACAACATGAAAATGAAGCCAAGAATATGGAGGTTTTTTTACGCCGCCTTCATGGTAAATGATCATCACCCAAACTTGCTAGTTCATTATTCCCTGTAACCTACCATTGCACCACTTACTCATTCACTTGTGTTCTCCACTTGAACTATAAACCCCAAAAAAGTGATGTACATCATCTTAATTTTTATTTTTTTTACATATAACTTCTCATCCTACCATTTAGCACGTAAGTGAGAGTGAGATAGTCCTCATGGCCTAAGAAGAACTTCAATCACCAATCAGCTCACAAAGAGCAAACATGTCACAGGTGGGATTTGAACTTGGGTGGGGAGGACAACAATTTCTCTTCTCAAAAACTCAAACTAAATCCAATTGACATATTACAACATTCTAATTTGTCACTTATGTTCATCTTTTTTTTTAATTACAATTTTTTCACATTAAAATCAAGATAAAAGTTTACATAGCTAAACAACTATTTAAAGTCCATTTTCAAACAAGTACATCCTATTTTGTCAAAACTAAGAGAAGAACTATAATTGCCAATCAAATTGATTTTGGTATTTATATCAAGTATAACTTACATGCAACACATAATGTATTTGAACAAAGCTAGCTAGAAAATATATATGGGTAGAATTTTCACACTAAAGTTAATCTATATACATTGCAACTTCATAGAGCTCAACATGTATTTAGAAAGTTAATTTCAAACAAGGGCAAAAATTTCAAACAAGGGCATCCTCTTGTTTGAAAAATTAAGAGAAAAGCCATGACTTTCAATAAAATTGATGTTGGTGTCGATGTAAAGTATAATTTTCACACAACACATTATGTATTTGAACAAAGCTACTTAGAAATAATGCATGAATGGATGGTACTCAAACCATCTTTAATGGTGCTTTGTCTATCTCTTTTTCGGGGTAGGTAAACACTTTTGTTGATATGTGGGTAGTTATGAACTTCGTATACATGTTAACATGGTACAAGTTACATTTACACAACATATATTCCATGGGGTATAAACATGGGTCTCTAATGGAAACATAAGATTTTTAGTAGTTCACTCCACCCATGTTGACTAAATTTTATTAGCCCTTAATGAGCACATGGGAGTGGGATTTGGTCCACATACGCGTACGTGAGTGGTGCTATGCATGTTTAACATGTTCAACCACTACCTCCATATGCCCCCATGTCTACCTTAAGGTACCACATAAATATATTGTTTGGCAAGCCTTGAGGAGAATATGGGTGTGGGATTTTATCCTGTTAAGTCCACATCACACCCTAAAAAAAATTTGCAATTTTTAAGTACCACTTTTCTTTAAGTTTTTGTTCATCCTAAAAATACATTATGCATCTTAGTTTTGATGGGTTTTTGGCGTATCAATGAGTCTTTTCAGCTCATCCCCTTTACCTCAAGAAAACCCAATTTTTTAGGATTTTGGCCTTGTTCATCTAGTTCTTTGATTTCTATTGACAAGTTATAAAGACTTTCATCATCAACATAAAGTCATTTCTGATGCCAGTGCGAAAGTCAAATTTTGCATTGATGAAAATGTGGAAAAATGCATCGATGTAAAGCATTGCCCAAAAGTTATTTTCCTCACCGATCATCGGCCAATTGTGTGAACTTCATGTTGATGAAAGTTAAAAGAGTCAGTGATCGCCAAAGTCAAATTTCACAGCAACAAGCACTCAACAACAATATCTTTTCACTTTATCTAAAATGAAACACTACAAGGAGAACACCTTCTAGCAAAGGTTTTTCGTGTTATAAAATTTGGCAATATTGTTTGTGTAGTTTTAACGAATCTTCCATATAACTAAATTTTTTTGGGTGGGCAAAGGTTGTAGCAGAGGTTTTTTTTTTTTTTTTTTTTGCGGTACTTTTATTGTAAAAACGTACCAGTGTGCCCTTACATAAAATGCCCTGGTGCGTACCTAAAAACCGGTGCGCCCTTACATAAAATGCCCCGGTATGTAGATAAAACTAAAATAATGCACCGGTGCGACATTACATAAAATGTCTCGATGCGTACATAAAATGAAAAGGCACCAGTGTGCCATTACATAAAAAGCCCTGGTGCGTACATAAAACAAAAAGGCGTCGGTGCACCATTACATAAAATGCCCTAGTGCATACATAAAATGAAAGTGAACTGGTGTGTTTATATTTATTACACCCTGGATTCCCATTTTGTTGTATGCAACATCGATGCTTTTATAATTTTTACTTACTGGTTCTGCATTGTTTGCCTATGTAGCGCTGAGCCTTTCTAAGTTTATTAATACACCGGTGAGATTTTATTTTATGTTTGTCCTTATGCTTGTATAATTTGTACATGCCAATGCATATATTTGTTTTTGACAAGAACGGTTATGTTGCATTAATCGGCTTTCTGACAAGCCAGAATCAGAAAGTTACAAATCTGAAGAAGGTTGGTGACCTCTAACAGTGTTGCCAACCTTCTTGTGAATGTCTTGGGAGACCAAGCCCATCTGCTACTTGAGCTAATTCGAGAAAATGACAAAAATTGCATACATGAGTAAATTCTCACAAATTGTGAGCATAGTAGAATACAGAAGCAAAGCATTAAACCGAGGGGGATGCAATTTTCCCCTTAAAGTAGGGATCCAGCTTTTTCTGAGAACCTAAAGAAATGTTGGAGGCCTCCTCCTTTTCTCTGCGCGCTTTGTTGGTCCTTTGCCCTCGGGTAAGGGGTGGAGACGGAATTGATTTGTCTTCAGGTTCAGAGGTTTCCACAAAGCCGCTAGAGGGGACTGAAACAGTCAGACCTGCAGAGGCAGAAGGTTTTGGAACTGAGGCCCGAGTTTCTCTCGCTGCCATTGATTCTGGGGGGGTGGAATCCGGAAGGCTATCGTCTGCCGGAGGATCTTCCTTAACTGCTGTTGCTCCTAGATCTAGGGCTTCATCTTCCTTCAGCGCATCAAAGCTGTTTTTATTTTCTAGAGTTGCCTCTGCAGTATGAGTGGCCTTCGGAGCCTGGGCTAGTGGATCCTTTCGCCTTGGCTGCCTTCGTCGGTTAGTTACTGGCTGAAAATCATCTTCTTTGACTGGTCCCGGCTCCTCAGAGGCTTTGGGGCAGCTTTTTGCGAAATGACCGTAAGCATGGCACCGGAGGCACTTAAAAGGAATCTAGAAATGACTTTCTTGAAATAGTAGTAAGCATGTACTTAGGAGGCATAAAAGGAATCTGCTTTCATAGTCTAGCTCTTGGATGTGGTACCATTCCCCCAGGGAGAGATTTATGGCTTCCGGTAGGCCTTTCTAGAGGTTAACCTCAACAAAAATGAGAGCGCAGGTAAACTGGTCCCCCTTCGGCTCCGCACTGTCAAGGAAACGCCCAAGCTTATTCCAATGTCCTCCAGAGAACTCGTCCCCCAGAGATGCAAGGGAATGAAATGACCCTAATAACTCAAGCGAGACTCAGCTGGCGTCGGCTCGGGGATTGAAGTCAAGAGTCGAGGGGACTAAGAACAACCCTCTCGACCCAATGAAATAGGGCCCAGATCTGAAACTAGATCCGCAGGTCTCCGCCGCCATTGAAGGCTGAAGACAAAAACCCACAACCTCTGCTAGCGCCGCGAGGAGAGAGCGTTTCCCTATCCCGGCATCTTCCAATGATCATCCATCCATGCCTCCACCGTTTTGGGGCTAGGCCATAACCGCGTAAACTTTCCGATGCATGCCTCCACCGTTTTGGGGCTAGGCCATAACCCCGTAAACTTTTCGATGAGGGCCTTTTCTGCTAGAAGGAGGGAAAGATTGCAAGGGTCCTCTGGAGATAGCTCCAGAGAAGGGATCTCCTCCATCTTCTTAACAAACTTAGACGAGAGAGAAGTCTTGGATTTAGGTCCTGCTGAGCGAACTAACGTTTTGAATGCTTCCAAAGGATCTTATTCCAACTCGGCAATCAGATCTGGGGCCATCATAGCAGGGCGACAACCACCAACAAGCAAGAGGACGGAGCAAGTCGCAGAGGCAAGTCAAGCCCACTGCTCCAAAACGCAAGCCAAACTGAGGAAAACGCAGGCGAGAGGGACGCTCTGATACGCCGATCCACGGCCCTGTATTCAAAGGGGAACCCTGGTCAGCTGCTACAGATGAAGACGCGCCCCTGCAATCGAAAACCAGAGCGAAGGCGGCTAGGGTTTAGGCCCTAGCCGCAATGACCTTCCGTCTCGCTTCATCCGGCCGCTACATCCAAAGATTAAAAGAACTTTGATTTTAGTAGGTTCCACAATCTACATGCCAATGCATGTATTACCATATGCATCGAAATGTATTAAAATTTTGAATATTTGAGGTGAGATGTGAGCATCATTCTTTGTTTCAAAGCACTGGTGCTTTTATTACATTTAATGCACCTCTGCATTTGTGTTATTTAAAGCACCAGTATTGTTATTATAATTAGAGAACCAATGCGTATTTATTGCATGCCCACTGTAACATTCTAAAATGATATATATTATCGCACGTTATATGTATCGTTGCTTCAATATACTTAATATGCACCAGTGCTTCAATATGCTTAATATGCACTGGTGCGTATAACCCCCCAAAAAACATTGATTTCTATATCATTTCATGAATGATTTTGTGAGTTTATGCATCGATATGTATATATTTTAATTAATTGTTTTTTTTTTACAAATTTTCAGTTAATGATCTCAAAGTCAAATATTTTTTTATAATATATATATATATATATATATATTGTTATTGCATTTTGATACAATGGTTGCATTAATGCGTTATTCAATGGATTACATCTCTATTATTTGCAGCAATGTAAATCATTCACATATTAATTAATCAACAACGCAACGTTTTACAACATTTGACAATGTAATAAAATAAGAAACTCATTTTATTATATATGAATAAGAGACCCATGGTCATCCAAAATGGGACAACGTAAATTTCCATAGTAATCAAAATGGAACCAATATGTAGTTGTTACACTTATTGGTAACATGTTGTCATGTAATTGGGACATTATGTTCACTACATTAAGCAAAATCCTTGATTTTTACAGTTAGATATTCCAAAACATACAATTTGTAGTAACATTCAATTATATTGATTATCATTCATCACTTGAAATGGTGTCATCGTTCGAGCTCCGTGCATCCCTCATTTCTTGATCAGTTGTAGGTGATATTGTACTTTGGTTATTTAAATAGATGTTTTCTTGCTTGATTTGTTTTCGACGTTCCAACTCTTCATGTTCCATCTACAAACATAGAAATAAAGTGTAATAAGTAAATCTACATTAGAATATACATGATTGCGTAAATAAAAAAGTGTACCATAGCAACGAGTGATTCATAAACCATACACATGCTTTCGAAGCTATGCCTCATGTCGTGTGTCAAAATATCTTATGTTGGCTCCCCTCCATACTTTGTTTACTGCATGTTTAATACGTCATGACAAAGCATAGTCGATATAATTAATATAAAGGTTTCTTATTGTTCCATTAATTATAAAGCAAGGGAAGTTAAACAATATAGCTACTTACAAAATGTTCAATTAAACCTTGATACATCAACATATACTCACAACCCTCACTTAACCCAATGTTGATCAATTGTTCGGTTGGTTCTTCTTTGTATGTTAACACCCATTAGAAGACATCCTTGGATGAGTGTAAATTAATTATTTAAATATAATGATCACAACAAATATGAAAAATCAAGTAATGTAGAAAACATAAGTACTCACAAACTTTGCGATCAACCCATTTTTTCCTTGTCGTCCTATCTTATGTGTTGATTGGGTTCCATTTTTTTTTTCCTTTTTTCGCAACAAAACAATCGAAAATTATTCTTTCATATGATAATTAAATTCGATGTACATAAAATAATAAATGAATGATCACATACCTCTAATGCATGTTGTTGTTGGGATGCATCCTCCTATGATGCAATTATGTTCATTTCTTTTACCATCTTCTTGTACTCTTTTTTTGACATCCCTACTGACAAGTATTGACTTTCCCCTAGTTTGTCGCTTGGAATTTTCCTAATCTTCCTGAAAAACGAAAAAGCATAATAATTTTTTTTAAATGGACATCAAAGTAAATATAGCAAAACAAATTAATTTGGTAATTATTGGAACATATTATAGAACAAACATGTTTAACAATAATAACTTTTAATTGATTATTTTTTGTTATTGTAAGTTTTCGCTATTGCAAGTCGCATGGGTCTCATTGACCATGGCTTCGAAAATGCTTCCTATAGTGTACACATAACTTGATTCTTGAAGTCACTGGATTGATTTTTGTATTGTAAGTGGAAAGTATGTCTATACATTCTTTCCACTATATCCTTCAAAGCTTTGTAAAACAATTTTCCCCTCTCATTAACTTCAAGCACCACTCTAAATGAACTGAAGACCAAGCCATCATCATCATTTACATCCTTAAAAAAATTTGTCATCTTAGAACGAGATTCCATTACATCGCTATCGATCCCTACATAACATTAAAAAAATGTGAAATCGAGTGTTTAAAATTTGTTAGCGATTAATGTTAAGAAATTCATTTTTAGTAAAAAGTCAAAGAAAAACTTCATGTTGATTACGTTTCGATCCACATGTTTCCTCTCTTTCCAACATTTCCATAAAGCATTTACGATCTTTTGCACTTAGATTGCAAACAATCGTGTCGAGTTTCTTCAAGTTTTTTGCTCTGCATGACACTAATTAACAAATACACATCATTAATTTAAATTTGCAAATATTTCAAATATATTAAATTTTTAATAAAACTTTAAGAACTTGCCTCTCTCTCTTGTTGGGATGAGCTACCATTGTGCTTGCTGCATTACAATGTTTTCTTTGAACTTTTATCGACCATCTTGTATAACAAAAATCAAGAATCATTAGAAACAAAAATTATGATTTTGTTTTACAATCTAGTATTTCGGTGTGTGTCGTTAAACAAAATGCCCCAGAGCATCAAACATATATACGCACCGGTGCATACTATTAGTCTTTGTACAATGCTAACTTGTACACATACGATACTAAAATCAATACTATTTATATTTTCGACCAATCAATGCTTTTGACAATTGTATGCGCTCGAGTGCGCTTTTCTATAAATTGAACATCGAGTCGCTACCTCTGTACAATGCGCTTCTATGTGATTTTCTTGTATAGTGCGCACAATGTACCGTGGAAAAGTTTTTTGATAAAATCACCGACAACGACAGGGTTTGAGATTCAATGCAATGGGTGGTACCATTGCAACATATACCAAACGATCCATATACAACTAAATAAACGCTATACAAATATATTACTTAAAAAATAAACCCTATAAAAATCTATTGCTTAAAAAAAGAGGGGAACCAAAAGAAACAATAAGAAAGCTAGGGCTTCCAATACCGAAAGTAACTATGAAACCCTTTTATTTTTTTAAATGCATTGAAAATAGTTTGAATCAAATAGGGAAAGATTGAAATTATCAGTAGAATGAAATCACATACTTGAAAGTTCTTCTCTGCATATTTGTATGTGCCCTACAGATCCCTTCCAAATTTGGCTCTTCAAAAATATCTATGCACTCCAAAGTCTTTGGTGGTAAATCTCTCTTCCACAAATCTTCCCTCTAAATTCTGCTAAAAAAATGAAATAATGAATTGTGTTTTAATTTATAAACAAATACATTTTGAAAAATGAAATTCTCTCTCTCTCTTTTTTTTTTTTGCTATAGTTTTTCACTATATATACCATACTGTTGTGCTAGAAAGCACACCGATACACTTTGTATGTAAAAAAACTTAGTAAACTATATATTTAATTTGTCATCAAATCAGCGTGTCACACAGATTAATGCGCCTCAGTGCATATATACACAAAAACGCACTAATACAAATTTTATCGACAAAATAGAAATGCAAACCTCCACAATTAAAATTTACAGATATTTTGCTTTACAGAGGCTCTAACGGAGGTCACAGTTTGGTGTGTTTCATAGTGTAGTGCACCGGTGCATTCTATATATATACACACACATTGGTGTGTAAGAAAATAATTAAAAGCACTGATAACTTTTAATATCAAATTCATGCACATATTGATGATGGTTTTGGCTCAAATGCAGGGAAAATAATATTATAATATCAAATGACCAATTCTTCAGATTCTAGTTCATTCCATACCGTTGCAAGTTTTCCAACTTCTCCCACACCGTTTGAAGTAAGTCTAGATTTTATTTATAATTCATTTATCTGATTGAATTTATGTCATTTATGCATGTACATTTGAATAATTGTTCATTGAATTTTGTAAGATCATAATTCAGGATTGAGTTCAAATGTGCAGGATATTCCACCAGTGCAAAAATGTCGCAAGCTCTTATCAAGAGAAATATACTGCAGACAAATGTTTGATGAAAATGGACTGTTGCTTTACCCTGCCAATTGTAACATGTCATATTCCAGTAACCAACAAACTAGGTCCACAATAGTACACTGTGAATTGGATATATTTTATGATACACCAGTGGTATGTGGTTATTCAAAATGTAAAGGGTTGAAGAAGAACCCTCGACGTGTCACAATATTCGATTATATTAATGATTGATTACCCAAAGTTGATGGTCTAATAGCTCCCATTGAGGTCAAGAATCCAATAGGTGATATAGAAAAGACATGTAGGAACACTTCCATATGCTCCTTTTTTGAAAAGTTGGAAGCCATATCAACTACGTTTGATCCTAAATTGGCCAACCCATCTCCTTCAGTTGAGTCAATAAAGATTTCTTATAGTGAGCCAAAGTATGATATCAATACTACCCAAAACATCTCTACTAGGAGATCCAAAAAGTTGTAAGGGCTAAGAGTAAAAATGTCCAAGTACACACCAAAGTCTGTTCAATTGTTGGAAGGTAGTGGTGACTTCCCTCTTCCTATCCATCTGCAAAGTAAATACCAAACCCGTTTCAACCGAGCTTTGTATAGTGCTTGGTCATCTTCCATGCCTTTGCCCGATGTTGGAACCAAATTACCTTTTTGTGGTAATAATTATAGGATTACCAAGTCTAAAATAGATGTTGCAAATCTTGGGTTGTTTATCCTTTTACGTGTATATGTTCCTCCCAAACAATCAGTGGCACTTATGCCATTTTGTGGTCCTCTTTATAGTCAGTCTGATTACTTGAATATTATTAAACAAAAAACATAGCATTTCCATGTATATTATGTGCATGAATGGTTATATTTCTGGAAACTTTAACATGAAAAACCTATTATATATTAACGGTCATCCACGAACTCATGGGAACATTGGAGGGTTCATAAATAGTTGTAGGTCCTCATTATTTAGTGCAAATTGTTCCTTGGAGGAACACTACAATGACAAATAATTCTTTATGAAAAGAAAGGCATCTAAATTTGTTGTTGTGCATGCAATACATAGTTTGTCTCCTAGTGACGAGTTGTTAATAAACTATAACTTTTGTAGACCATCAACCGCTCTTTAAAAACACCTTGCATTGGGTCTACCTTTAGACGTCCCCTTGGGGCATAAGAAAAAGATGGTTGAGTAATTGTATTTTTGGATTTTCAATAGAACTAATGTAAATGTATTGCTTAATTCGACATTTTCTTTATAAAGTGGTTGGTTGCTTGTTACAATCATTACATCGAAGATGGGGAATGAGCTCCCTATAACATCCACACATGGACTTTTGTTTATTTTATTTATTGAGTTTGCTTAATATTTTTTGTATTTTAAAATATTAATATAGAAATAATTTAATTTAATATTCATTTAACCTTAACACATTAATGAATTTCTTTTGTAATGAAATCAAATACTTACATTTCCTTATGAGGAGATTCATAAAGTTGGTGGTGGAGCAAAAAATCAAAAAGTCATTTAAAGCAAATTGTGTATATTAAAATTCATTATTCTTAATGATTTCGTTTTCAT
>SNQJ01S0286256.1:0-10962 GCA_010110895.2 Picea sitchensis
TTATCTTGTCTTACTAAGTCACAAATAAAAGGATTATAAGGGAGTACTTCCAAGGCTTTAGAAAATCTTTTTTTAAACTTTATTCTTTACCCATATGTGAATAGGGCTACGTATGTAAGTGTTCATACTACAACTCGTTTATATCTTTTTTTAACAAAAGTTCCATATCCGCGCACTAGTCCACTTGTGGATATTTTTAACCCTAGGAACACTTTTTCTAGATCTTTAACCATAGTAGTCATGGGGTCGAGATGTACACTAGAAAACTTAACATAACTACTAAGTCATGGTTATTTAGTGTCTCTTCGAACCGGTATCTGATTGTAATGAAGAATTAAATTCGATGGCCATTGGAATTTTGACAAATGGGATCGAGGTACTATCTTTACTAATACACAAGGTGTGAATGGAATTTACCTTTCGTCAAGTTAATAAGGTGTCGACTTGCGCCATATTTAAGTGGAAGAGACGGTTCTCTATTATAATAGTTAAGGCTCTATAACTCCATTAATGAAAGTCCTACGAGTTCCAATGTATTTACCAGGCTTTACACCTAATATGTCAATTCGATTATGCCATCGTCACATGGCTATCCATCCTCTCTGTTCTTGACATTTACTCCTAGTCGTCAATGCATCGCTTAGGGTTAGAGTAGGTTCACCATTTGTCAAATTTGTTTTTCTGCATAGCGGCTCTGTATCACAAGATTTGTTTGAAGCGCAACCCAATTCCATGGTGGTTTCTTCATAGTTGCAACAGATGGCATGGTATTCCTCCCGGGTAAGTTTTTCCTAAAACATATAACCCAAATTAGTTAAATAAGATAGTGCATTTTTTGGAACAATAATGAGTAAAAAAAAAATTGTCAATCGATAATCCCATCATGTCTGTTTCATTTCTATTGAATTCCTATTTGCGGGTAACCTCACTATATTTTTTGGAGTCATCCTACATCCATCCTGGAGGAATGACTCCTTTCTTTTTCTTAAAGTTTATCGATGTTTCTCTTCTGTTAGGGAGAGGGAAGGTGAGCCTCGTTTACCCGAAATCAGGATCCCGGGGTTTTAAAAGAAAAAAAAACTCCTTATTGCAGTCCGAGAATTCTTAGCCGAAATAGTTGTGGGCCTGGGTGGTAAAACCTACCGTGGGTTTGTTTTCTTGACTAGTACAGGGAGACCTTACTTCCAAGGTGCCCAACCGGCTTAACTGAGTATTCACCCACATTTTGTTCTTTCCCCTTTTTATTAAAGAAACATCCTCTACAGAAAGGAAAAAGGGTCGGAACCTATCTGCGTTGAAAGTGGACTTATACCTTTTTGTGCAGGTTGGTGTGCGGGTAAACTAGACGCAACCAATTAAGCGTACTCTGGGTTTAAAAGGAAGATTTAGACTCTGTTTACACTTAAAATGATATATGTCAATCATGTATGCAAGGGGCTTGGTATATATGTCTATTGTATTTTCATTATCTACAATATTTTGTAACGTCTGTTGTATTTTCATTATCTACAATATTGTGTAAATATTTTTTCTTATGTTACTTAAATTGTTTCAAGAGTAGAAATGTATCACTAATGATGGGCCCCATTTGATGCGAGGGTTCCCATCAGTGTTTTGTTGCACATTTCGCCCTTGGCCCTGGATGTCTATCTAGATTGGAAAAAGATAAGGACAAGGAAGGCATGTCAATCGCAAATCGGAAGTTAAGTAATATTCTGTTAATAACCCATCTTACTCTATTGGTGTAATTCTTAATTCCCTTTTTTTTTTTGCAAATAAATTTTCTAATCTTTGTATGATGATTTCTCCAGGTTGTTGTATTTTCCAAGGATCTGGGGTTTATACACACGCAAAATGAAACAGGTATTCGAGTTCCCTTCTGTGCTCTTGCAGGGTTCGAACAATCCTAGTTACAAGTTGAAAATTAGTCATTGTAAACAGGTTTCCTCAGTTTCCTATCGACTCAGAAAAGGGAAAAATTTCCCCATGTAACTTTAAAGTTTGGGATTGGGTTATGACAGTATGATTCTTTCAACGAATCAACTACAAGGTTATCCTGTACAATTGAAGTATGTAAAATATTATTGAATTAAGTCGGTTCTCCTCATCATTTGGGATTCACCCTAGTCTGAAATTAATTACTAAAATTATTGTTTTTGGATACACGCCCTGCTTTAAACTATGGATGTTGGTCCACAATGTATCGTTTTATTTAATTTCGACATCTCTTATGGTACTACCGGTATGTTTTTCTCTGAATTGATAAAAGTTAAAGTGGACCCAACATGAGTAGTTAACGATGATCTGCATTATCAAATATAAGGATAGAGAAAGGTTACGGTTCAGTGGTTTAAATTTCAGAACGCTTAAACATAAGAGAAGTGTTATATTCACATCTATATTCTTGTATGACTATCGTCTTTTAGACTGTATAAGGGGGTTTTCAAAAGACTAGTAGGATTTTTCAATTGCTTAGAATAAGATACAGAACTGTATGAATATATTAGCCATTTCTATATCTCCCCTGTCACGAACCTGAGTGAACAATTTCGCATGTATATTCATCATTTAATAATTGTAGATTTCCTCATGCTGTAAGTATTTCTTAGTTGAAATTATTTTATTCGGTGTGAATAAAAACACAAAGTCTAAGTTATTTTATCAGTAAAGTTCCTGAAAAAAAAATGTCTCTGAACCCTTATGTTTACGGAGCATTACGCTTTTTTAATACATTATACTAGGGCAACGAACTTCTGAAATTCTATTGAATATTATGACAACGGTCTCTGTGTGGGTTTTTCTATTTCATTTATTAAATTTCTTTTAATGTAGTCTGTACGCAGTACTAACTACACTGGTATATGTATACCTTATATATATATGTGTGTGTGTGTGTGTGTGTGTGTGTGTGTGTGTGTGTGTGTGTGTGTGTACTATATGTACAGACTTGTTCCAATTCAATTATCCAAAGATAGATCTGCTAGAACTTCAATTACAGAAGTAAACATATGCCTATAAATAGATCTGTACCTTTCAAGCTCATCTATACATAGACAATCCTACCTAGAATTTCGATTTTAGAGTTAAACGTGCTCATCTAGGTGGATCTGTTCTTTCAAGTTCATTTGTATATAGTTTTGTCTAACATTTTAGTTTCAATTGGAACCATTCCCGGAATTTAGTCTTTGATCATAAACTTCTTACAATGAATAGATGTCATCCATGGAAATTATTTCAACTTAGCACAATTAGATGCATAATATCATATACATGAATCATTCAAACAAAGAAGGAGAAGATTTACATATTTGAACCAATTCGGGAGAAGACAAAAGAAACATCCATGTTCCTCCCAACCATAGAATAGGGCAGCCAAAACCACTTGCCCGATTCACCCCCTAGCCTAACCATGAATCCATGAGGGAGAACTTGGAAACTCCTCCTCAACAATGTCCTTCCATTCCAGTAGATTCCTCTTGCCTCACACTCATTCAGTAGTGCTCATAACAACAAGGAAAAAAAATAATAGACTCTTTCCCCAGCATACTTGGTAGCATCCTCCCTCCTCATATATGTTATTTATCAATTGCTTAGGTCTTTTCCCTCCCTTGGGAATTTTCACAGCTTTCTAAATCCCTGATTTTTAGGGGCTTCCAATGGACAAATCACTGATTTTCCACTTGTAATAATCATCCCAGAGGTAGTTCCAACACGTTCCCCACTCATGGAGTCATGGTCAGCTAAATTTAACATGGTTGTTCCATTTTTCCTCCTGCAATCAATATAAAATATTTTGTTCTCATACAAGTGTCATAGTCAAATAGTTAGTTGGGTCAAATCAGGTCTCTGCCCAATAGTCATAATAATTACTTACAATTATCAAATTCGAAATTCAGAATTGCCATAAATGAAAAAAAAAATCCAAATTCGAATTTACTAAAAACGGAATAAATTTCCAGCAAATTTAAATTTCAAAAATATTTTATTTTTGGGGATGTCACAGTTACATATGAGGAAGACCTACACATTGAGTTCCTCAAACATTTTATTCACTCTATCAACTCCAATATTGTCAATTTGTTTGATTTATTGCGTTGTTTGATCAAGTTCTCCTTTCACATGGTTCCACCATATCATCCACCCCATTTTGAAATCAATTTTTACTTAAGATCCTACAATTACAAGACCATCATAATTGGACACACTTAAATACCTTTTATGAAATTTAGTTAAGATCCTGTGTGAATGGCATAATTTAAGAAAAAAAAAAACCCAATATTGGTCGCTTTAGCGATTAACCTGTTCATCGCTAGTATTGCCGATTAGTCGCAAACATCAACATGTTAGTCGCTAGAGAGACCAGCGTGTTAGTCGCTAGAGAGACCAATGTGTTCATCGCTAGTATTTCCAATTGGTCGCAAACATCAACGTTAGTCGCTAGAGAGACCAATGTGTTAGTCGCTAGAGCGACCAACGTGTTAGTCGCTTGTATTGTCAATTAATGGTCGCAAACTAGGTCACTTAGTCGTTCTAGTGACTAACTAATCCTCCTTCTTTTGACCTTTTTAACTGATGGTTTGGTCGCTCTAGCGACTAATATTCGTCGTTCTAATGACTCATAGTGGTTTATTGACTAAGATTGCCAGAGTTGTCTTGGTCACTCTTGCGACTAATATTAGTTGTTTGACTGACTAACATTCGTCTCTAGCCGAACTTTTCCATATTGTGAATAGGCTTATTTTTCTGGTCGCTAGACCGACGTAGATCCATGTGTGGAAGCTAAACCGACAAATGAATTCAGACGAAAAAAAATATCATCTTGGTCGCAAAAACGACTCTATGCCGACAAAAATTCATCTCTACTTTGTCGCAAAAACGTTCAAATTTAATAGTGAGGTATTTTCTACTTATGATGTTTCACGTCAACATCAACATTGATTTTTATATTTTGGTGCGTCCAACCACATGTGTCTTCATAGAAATTGGTTCTCAACTTACCAATCTATTGATGATGGTGACTTGTTTTTATGGGAAATTATTTTTCTTGTAAAATTATTCAAGTTGGTAGCATCCCAATTAAAATGCATGATGGTACTGTAAGAAAATTAACAAATGTAAGGCATGTACCCAAACTTAGAAAGAACTTGATATATTTAGGAGTACTACATTTTGTTTGTTATAGGTGTACAACTAAAGGTGGAGTACTGAAGGTGTCCAAAGGAATTTTAGTAGTCATGAAGGAAAAGAAGATCGGGAACCTTTATCAACTTGAAGGAAGGATAGAAATAAACCAAGTAGCGGTAGTATTTGAAGGTGCAAGTGACTTTGTTCATTTATGGAATCAATATTTGGGTCATATGAGAGAGAAATGTGTTAAGGTATTGATTGATCATAAGTCACTTCCATGTTTAAAGTCTCTAAATTTGAATTTTTGCCAGTATTGTGTTTTTGGAAAATAATGTAGATAAAATTTTAAAACAGGAAGACATATAAGCAAAGGTATCCTAGATTACATTCATTCAGATGCTTGGGGACCATCCCCAACAGTGTCTTTTGGAGGATCATCATATTTTGTGACATTTATAGATGATTACTCCAGAAAGGTTTGGGTCTATTTACTTAAAAGAAAATATGAATTATTTAATACTTTTAAGCAATTCAGAGCTTTGGTTGAAAAGAGCACTGACAGGTCAATCAAGTGCTTAAGAATAGATAATAGAGGTGAGTTCACATCTGTGGAATTTTAAAACTATTTCAAGCAAGGTGGGATCGAAAGGCATAAGAACACAGTTTATACTCCTGAGAAAAATGGTGTTGTTGAATGCATGAATATGACTTTTCTAGAGAAATCATCAACATTCTCAGTAATGGAAAGTTGTAGTAGGAAATGTGGGAAGAAGTAGTCCTTACAACATTCTATATGATAAATTGGTCACTATCAACTGCAATAAACTGTATGATTGCAGAAGAGGTATGGACAAGTCATTCGTGTGATTATTCAAATCAGAGAATATTTGGTTCTCACACTTATGCTCTTATTTATAAATATCAACATTCTAAGTTAGATCCTAGATTAAAGAGATACGTCTTTGTTGGTTATGGTGATGGAGTTAAGGGGTATATATTGTGGGTTCCTATTGCCCACAAACTCATCATTAGCATAGATGTAGTAATTGATGAATCCTCACTCTCAAAATAAGAATTGGTAGACGTTGAAGTGAGACATGAACATGTACCACAAGTTCAACAAATTCAATTGGAGACTCAACCATCTTCAGAAAGGGAGGAGCATGAATAAGTTCTAGAAGAAGAAAATGAAGATGCAAAAAATATCCAGGAAACTGAGGATATGCCTCAACCATCTCTATGGATATCTACATAGGTTGGGAATCCTCCTACAATGTATGATGATTATGTTTCATATGTGGCTTTGGTTTCTATTGATGGAGAACCTAGTTTTTATGAGGAATCAATTAAGGTATTTGACATTCCTCAATGGAAGGAATCTATGAAAGAATAAATGGAATCCTTAGAGAGGAATAAAGCATGGGACCTGGTAGAACTTCCAAAGGATAGAAGGTTGTTGATTGCAAGTGGGTTTACAAACTGAAAAGGCATGTTGATCATAAAGTTGAAAGGTATAAAGAAAGACTGTCAGCAAAAGGGTATTCTCAAAAGGAAGGTATTGATTTTTATGAAATATTATCACCAATTGTGAAGCTTGTTTCAATTCATGTTGTGTTAGCGCTAGTTTCTTTATTTGATCTTGAGTTAGAGAAGCTATATGTTAAAACAACATTTCTACATGGAGATTTAGATGAGGGTATATATATGGAACAACAAGAAGGGTTTGTTCAGGATCACAATAAGATATTTTTTTGCAAACTCAAGAATTCATTGTATGACCTGAGGAAATATCCTAGGAAATGGTACAAGAAGTTTGATTCCTTCATGGTGAGTCTAAATTTTACAAGAAGTGAATATGAGCACTGTGTTTACATTAAAAAGTTGGAAAATGGCATATTCATTATTTTTGTGTTACACATTGACAATATGCTTGTGGAAAGAAAAAGCATGGTCGAAATCAATGCGTTATAGGATCAGTTGGCTAGGGAATTCGATATGAAGGATATAGGAGCAAAAAAAAAATCTTAGGCAAGGAGATACACAAAGACAAGAAAATGTTAAGTTGTGGTTATCACTATAGAAGTATGTGGAAAAAATTATTATGACATTCTTATGGAAATCCAGCTTATGATAGTAAGACGAAGCATATTTCTATTAAATACCATTTTGTAAGACAAGTTGTTGATGAAGGGGGAGTGGCTCTGGAAAAGGTCCATACAAAAGTGAATTATGCATACATGTTTACGAAACCAGTTTTGTTAGAGAAGCTACGATGGTGTTTGTCTTCTCTTGGCTTACAGAAAAGGTGATGAATTAATTCGGGTATGATATATCAGGTAAATTGTTGTCAAGTTGGATATTGTTGAAAACCTTCCAACTAATTTCCCATGTGGTAGCATGCACATTGGCTAAATTTAGAATGTACATGCATGCACACTACAATGAACAATTTGTGTAACTAGTGGATCATATTGTAATAAGTTTGTCTAACTGCTTGATAGATACTAGTGGATCATATTGTAATCATTTTTTCTAACTGCTTGATAGATACATATATATGAGTGATTAACAATGTAGTGTAGCACGGTGTGTAGGAAGAGAGGAGAGGATGGTTGTATGCCTGTGATTGGCTATTTTAATTCTCCCTTGAGTAATAAGAATATTGATTATCATTGCCCATGGTTTTTTCCTGTACTGGGTTTCCATGTAAATCTCTATGTTCAATGTTTGATTGCCATTCTCATTTTTTATGCTTGTCATTAATCTTGTGTTGTTTATGCTTCCACTTCCGAACAATCTTTCCTCCTATTAGGTCAAAAATTTGATATGGAACTAAGCGAACTGGGTCAATAGCTTATGGGTAAACTACCTTCGCTGATGGACTTGATCTAGGAACTACTAACTCAATTATTGTTAGGATTCTTCCAATACTTACTACTGCATTACTCCATTGTGTTGGATTGAAATCCTATAATGTATTATCTACTGATCCTTTGTTTCCAAAAAAATCCAATTTTACTTATGTATCAATGTTGAGCGGAGTGGAGAAGCATTGTTTTAGTCTCTCTATTCTTGCTAGAAATGATGTTAACTAAGGACCAACACTACCGATTTAGTTTCATATCTAACTTTAACTTGTGACATCTTATTTTAGCAAAAAAAAAATATACTAAACACTAAGTGGTTAAGAAAAAATAACTCTATATAATAATAAAAAAAAATAGATAACTAGATTAAGGTAGAGATGTAATATGCCAATGGTAAAAAGTTAAACGTACAAACTAAGCATCACACCGAAGTAAACCTCTCTTATATTCAAACTTGATTTATTATTTTAGGAATTTATGTTCATGAGGGTTTATTTCATTATAAGATTTAAATATGACACCCTATCTCAACCAAACCAAATAAATTATGAAAATTAATTTATTAACTAACTAATGTATACTACATATTTTATAAAATAAAACAATTTATACAATAAATATTTATATATGATATAAAATGATAACATAGCCTTGTGTTTAGTATCGTAAAAAGGCCTTTTAAAGTGTGGTTGTGGCATCTAGTTAGTTGGCATCCAAGGAGTTATTTTCGTTGATTTTTAGATGGGCAGTTTTTTGCTGTGCATGTTTAGAGGTGGGAAAGCTATGGTCGCTACTAGCTTTGTAGCTGCATATCGCCTCATTTTAGCTTTGAGAGGATATATAACCACTGGCATCATGGTACGCCTTATGAAACCTTTGATAAAGGCAAAGTTTTATTCAACACGTGCCTTAAAAAATCAATTCAGTGCTCAATTGTTGTTCTCTTGTGTTTATCAATTTCTTCTTCAATTCATACTTCTAATTACATCAATACGTGTCATTTAATCCCCACAAACACCAATATCAATTTCTTCTTCAATTCATAGTTCTAAAAACATCAATACATTTCATTTCATCCACACACCAATTAGTTTAGTATTTAGTTCAATGTTCTAATTTATTTTAATATTTAGTGCAATGTTCTACCCTGGAATAGTGTGCTTATATTCATGTGATTAATTTCACGTCAAAAATAAATTTAGAAATGGATTGCAGGGCATGACATTTTAAGTTAAAAATTTCACAATGTCTCTCTGCCATAGCCAGATTGTCAATCCAAAATATAAGTGTGTATAATATTTTTTTGATAAATCATTATCAATTTCACAATCTAACTCACAAAAAAATAGTCAACTTCACAATGTCTCTTGATCGTGATTAATGCCAATTTCACAAAAACACATTGCAAATATAATGAAACAAGTAGAGTTGTGGAGCAACAAGTAAAACACATTGCAAATATAATGAAACAAGTAGAGTTGTGGAGCATCAAGTCCTTGTCAAGGGTCATATTCATGAAAACCATATACCACTTCCCTATTTTAATAACCTCATTCTAGGATGGTGTCAACGAAAAAATAACTGGTGAGATCTTCAGTAAAGAATGACTTCAGTACCAATTAAGAATGACTTCAGTACCAATTGAATATTTGATGTTTTGTTTAAGGATTGTAAATAACAACTAGTCCAAATGGTTTTTCTCCAAGGTTGGTTGAATAAGTTTCGAGCCTATAAGCCTATAAAACCATCAGAACTCTATACTTCACAGGCAAAAGTTACGCAGGTAGATTATTCTAAATCATTTTTTTCCCAATTTGTTAACTAATGTTGAGTTATTTTGATTTATTTTCCATGAATCAATTTATAAGAATTTATAAAAATAGCAAAGAAAGAAAAAACTTTATCTCAACCCAAAATATTTGTAAAAAAATTGAATTTATTCACTTTTTTTCTTTTTCCTTGCTTCTAATTGAGCATGGCTTACTGAAACATGCCCCTATATTCGCCATTTGGCAGTTCGGATGCTACAGTTCAACCAAAAACATAAGATCTTCCATCTCAAAGGAATTGTTGTATGTGAATAAATTAAATATAGAACTTGGCCTTGGCTTTTTAATATAGATCATATTTTGATTTCTTCAAGTTGTTGACAACTTGAATCGTTTACAAATTGGTAATCAGTTGCGGAACTTCGAAAAGGACTTCAATGTCAGAGTCAAGTACCTCTGGTCACACAAACTCATTTCTGATAAGACTTACAAAAGCATATAAGACTTACAAAAGCATGACCAATATTTGCAACTATACTCGCTACGTCCGCGAATTCTATGCTGGTAATTTATCAGGAGCCTGTGAAAATGTGACAAATTCTATGTTGGTAATTTATCAGGAGCCTATGAAAATGTGAATGCTATGGCTGATAATGAAGTTAGCAAGTTCATTAGTAGCTACGAAGTTACATTGGATGTTTGTCTGTCATCTATTAACATGCATTCAACGTTTCTTATAGCCAAAGTATGCTCTTAGACCTGGGTAGACTCTTATGAAAATCCATTAAAAAAAAAAAAATTGTAAACTACAATACAATTAGAAGGAAAAAAACCAAGATTGACTAGAGCCTTAAGTGATGCCTGCCCATGTGACGGTTCCTAGTCTTTCCTCCATCTATCATACCACGATTGTGCATGGAAAGTATGTGGAAATCATGCTCTAGAATACAATTAGAAGGAAAAAAACCAAGATTAACGAGAGACTTAAGTGACACGTGCCCATCTGACGGTTCCTAGTCTTTCTTCCATCGCCCATCTGACGGTTCCTAGTCTTTCTTCCATCTGTCATACCACGATTTTGCATGGAAAGTATGTGGAAATCATGCTCCTGGTATATGAGACTTGTCTCTTTGATTACATGGCAACATATGATACTTGTCTCTTTGATTGCATGGCAACATATGATCGGAATGTCACCA
>SNQJ01S0286257.1:0-10962 GCA_010110895.2 Picea sitchensis
TCAAACAAAGCATGGAAAAGTGCAGAATGGCCTCAAATGCTGGATGTCTTCCTCAAAACAAGTTCCAAGAAAGTGGATCCATGAAATAGGGCATCAAATTATATATGAAGAACACATGTGAAATGCCTTCAATGAAAAAGTAAATCCATAAAGAAAGGGGTAGCCCCTCATCAATCAATAAATAAGACCATCCCTTAACATGTAAATAAGACCATCCCTTAACATGTATGCAAGGAGGGTGAGCACTCCACATGGGATGATGAGTAATATCCAAATTTCACCTAAATGAGTGTGAAATCATTCCACAAGGCAAGGGTATTCCATGGCAGGATCCTCCACCAAGTAATAGGGCATAAAAATATGTAGAAGAGGGAAACGCTCGACATGAGGGTGTAATATATATCATAAAAAACCATAATATGTGTATGAATCCTCAATATGACCAAGGGAATTCACCTCCTGAACATCACACCATGCTATACCATATCAACCTAAATGAATTTGAAATTAAGTGATATCAAGGGGAGAATTCCAAGAAAACAAATATGCCAATACAATATTAGCTTAGCCAAAAATTGCTAGGGTGTTCCATCAAGGGATTCATACATCAACATGTATCATCAACCATCCAATAATGATCATATAAGGGACTTCACAACCAAGTCTTCCAGTATGAAAGGAAATAAATTACCAAGACAACTAGAGCATAAACATCATCTAGCCATCCATGACTACATCACTGATAGTCTCATCAAATGAAATCACAACCCATAGGCCATCCAAATATCAACTTGTAAACCTACCTTTGTGATTAAAATCAAAAGAGTAGTGAAAAAATACTAGTGTAGACCTCATGTAAAATGAGGGGTAACACTAGCAACACAAACTGGATAATTTTGACATTAATCATAATTTCATTATGTAACATCCCCGGCCACCCACGCCGAGGCATGCTACATGAGAGAATTATTTTTTTCTCTTTGCGCAACATACTGTAACATACCCAACATCCAACTGAGCTATGCCACATAAATTGTTTGACATACATGCAATTAAAACATATACACACAAAACTATTGCAGAAATTTATATATAAAACGTAAACAAACAAATGCATTATGTAATTGCACAGATTCATGCTAAAATAACAGTAAACACATACATGAAGCATATACATGAAATACCCATTACTATAAAGACAGTTATAACCACACATAGGATAAACCCACAAAAATAATAATGCAACATGTAAATTTATCACATAATGGACACTTATCTTGGTAAGAATATCACCAACTACGTACAAACCTTGCACGAAACTCCCAACCTTAGAACACACTGCTCATCCTCTCAGAAGTGGGTCACCCCTGAGTTGGCACTAAACTCCACCCAGGTAAAGGGATTCCTAATAAGGCTGACTATCTCAGATAACAGGAAAGACTTCATCACAGGTGCCAACTCAAACTAATAGCCTATAGTCCCTCATTCCCCACATGCCTATCCCACCCTAGGAAGTATTCCCCTTCTCTGCTCACATCCTATAGTCCCTCATTCCCCTTTCTGGGCTTCAACAATAGGTCGGAAAAGAAGTCTTAGAGCCCTATAGCTACAATTTAGCACCTTCAGGAATCAATTCCCATCAATTCTCTCACCCAAAGAGGAATTTCTCATGGGCCTGACAACCCACCTCTTCAATATCCCACGGGCTTGACAACTCCCTTCTTTAGTCCATATCCCAAGCTAACCAACTACACAAACAAGTATGGCTAAGGATACAGGTTCAGGTATAGTGACATGAAGGAATGAAAGATAGCTCAATGAATGTGTGAATGCTCATGGATGATTGACTCAATGACTAAATTATGGAATGAAGAATGGAAAGAATTATGGGAAATGAACTAAGTCCAACAATATGTATGCATGTCCCCAACTTGACACTTGTCATGTTGGGGTCTACTTTGGCCCACTTGTCCCCATCTTTAGAACTTAGGATAAAATAATTATCCATATTTTGTGATTTAATAAGTATTAATATAATATTCATTTTTGGATTAATCTCTCTAGCTTAGCCCCTTTTCCTTAATTTTTATCCCCTACCCTTTCCCTAACTAGTGGAGTTTAGTCCCCGATACTCTTTTATCGTGGTCGGTCTGCACACAATGATGTATTTTATATTAATGTTGAGATATATACAAAAGTAGGCGCATTGGCCTTTAACATCTAGGCTCTCCGGCCTAATAATAAAAAAACTGGCTCACTAACCTATAAAACACAACATATACACAAGGGCTCCCTCACCTCAAAATCACACGCACTTAAGGTGTTGTGTGCGATATCCTGGAATGTGAACACTTCCTCATTTTACTGCATAGTACATGCATACACTATGCCATGAAAGGTGCATACAAAAATGATATCAAAGAGTTCACCAACTTAAGTACATTTTCATTTACATTACAATTGGGTTCGGCCTAGGGATATTACAATCTCCTCCCCTTATTTATGTAGTGTCCTTAGTGCATTATGTACTCATACACAAAACAATTTCACAAATCCTCAAAAAGATGCAGGTATTCTTCTTGCATTGCATCCTCATGCTCCCAAGTAGCATCCTCAGGACTGTACTAGGTCCATTGGACCTTTACAATCCCTATGGAATGATTCCAAAGCTGCTTGATTTTTTGGTCCATAATGCATACTGGATGCACTTGGAAAGCACCTTCTTGCTCCAACTGAATCAAATTCCAATCAATGACATGATTAGCATTAGGTATATATTTCTTTAGCAATGATACATGGAATACATTATGAATAGACATAGGTACATGCAATGCAATCATATAAGCTACTGGACCAATCCTCTCTAGGATTCCAAATGGCCCACAATATTGTTACAAGGGAAAAACTCTCTATGGCCATGGTAAACCACAACAGATAGGTATAACTGTAGAAATCTACTCAATTCCAACATATGCTATATAAACCAATGTGCAAGCGAGATGAGAAAGAAGCCTACCTCGTTCCAACATTTGATGATGTTACATTGTTGAGCACTTTGACCCAAAGCTTTGTACCTACAACAAGTTCTCAACAAACAAGCAGAGCAAGTATATAGTGATAATATAAAGGGGTTAGCACATTAGATAGAATAATCCATTAATAAACATTACAAATATGCCCATGGATAATAATCATATATTTTCATGATATCAATTGGATGGGAAAGGAGCATTTCTATTAATAAATGATCAACAGAAGCGAAAACATTACAGACTTCTGTGTCAGCACAGTTCGAAACCAAGAAACCAAATTCCTTCCAACTGGGCCTCCACCACTTCAATCCTCCACCAAAGGCAATATCATAGAAAAGAGACAATGAGTTCTCTCAACAATAGGGAAAAAGCTTCAGGGCTGAACACTATGTTCAGACTTGAGGGACAAAGGGATGCAAACTCAATATGAAGTAATTTCTCCAGAGTAACTTTGCTCTCAAAGTTGAATGCTTTCTCATTTTCTCCATAGCTCAGAATTGTGTTCTTATAGCCTTAAAAATGAAACTTAAGGGTCGGGTTGGAACGTTTCCAGTATATGGAAGGCCAAGGATCAAAGATCTCCTGTCGTGACATGGAAACCCGACTTCATTTTGTATTTTCTGGCACAAATCCTGATGTATGCGGGTTGTAGTGGAGCAGCCTGCATATACGCATGTTGTATAGTATATAGGGCGTGTATATGTGGAAAAATATGTATTTTTAGCTCTGGATTCATCAAAAATGGATGACAAGTTTGCATAGGGAAATGGAAAAAGGCCCTCTGTGCAAGATAGCTATGGTGAGGCAAATCTTGCTATAACAAATATTGAGATGCCAACTTTGAAAAATTTCCCAACTTCAGGGAACTTCTGTTGGATTTCACTTTCAAAAATACATGGTCTCCCACTTTAAATTCCCTGTGAGTTCTTCCCTTATCAACATAGATTTTCTTCCTGTCTTGGGAATCCTTTAAATTTTGCTTTATTTTTATCATTTTCTCCTCCATTTCCCTGAGCAAATTTGGCCCAACCACTGCTCTATCTGTTAGGTTATCCCAACTTACTGGTGTGTTGCACTTTCTACCATAAAGTGCTTCGAATGGGCTCATCTTTAGAGATGTTTGGTACCCATTGTTATAATAAAACTCTACCAAGTGTAGCTAGTCTTCCCATTTGTATGGTTTATCCATCACATACATCCTCAACATATCTTCAATCACTTCATTCACCCTCTCTGTTTTTCCATCTGATTTTGGATGATAAGTTGTACTAAAATTCAAATTTGTTCCAAATCCATTAAATAATCCCTTCCAAAAGTTTGAGGTAAATTTTGGATCTCTGTCAGACACAATAGTCTTGGGTATGCCATGTAATTGATCAATTCCCTTCATATAAACATCAACAATGTTGGTTTCCTTGTGAGTGAGCTTAACTGAAATAAAATGGGCATATTTAGTAAGCTTATCCACCACTACCATGATAGAATCATGTTGTTTGTTTGTTCTGGGCAGTTTGGTGATGAAATCCATTGTTAAAACTTCCCATTTCCACTCAGGAATGGGTAATGGTTGTAGCAAACCAGCCGGGTGTCTTTTCTCATCCTTTACCTTTTGTCATTCCAAACATTTGGCAATAAAATCAACAACCTCTTTCTTCATGCTTGGACAATAATATTGGCTCTTGATAACTGCAATAGTTTTCTGATAACCTGGGTTCCCAGCATAAGGTACATTATGCATTTCCCTCAATTTCATATTTTCCGATTCCTAAGAATTTGGTACATAAATTCTACCCCTGTACATGAGAATTTCATCATTATCTAGCTTGTATTCTTCAATTTTCTGCTACAAATTACCTTACTGTAATCTTTCCACTAATTCTTTGTATTGCAAATCTGATTTGGCAGCCTCTATAATTATTTCTTTCAAATATGATTGGTACATGCTAATGGTTGTAACATGCAGTTCATGCACTCTTCTTCTGATTGCATCAACCACTTTGTTATATTTCCCATTGATATGCTTTATATCAAATTCATATTCACTTAGAAATTCTAAGCATCTGCTTTTCCTAGAATTTACAGTTGTTTGATCAAATAAATATTTCAGACTATTATGGTCTGTCCTTACCTCAAACATTTTCCCCATGAGGTAGTGTCTCCATTTATCAAGGAATTCACTATGGCTTCCAACTCCAAATCATGAGTGGCATAGTGTATTTCATGCTCCTTCAACTTCCTTGATTCATAACATATAACAAACCCATTTTGACTGAGGAGTCCACAAATTCCTTCTTTACATGCATTTGTGCATACAAGGACGTCTGCATTTGGGTATCCAATCCTTAGTATTGGAGCACTGGTTAATAATTTCTTCATGTATTGGAAACTCTTTTCACAATCCAATGTCCACTGAAACTTCACACCCTTCTTTTGTAAGGAAGTGATTGGGTGTGAAATCATTGAGAATCCTTCAATAAATCTCTTATAGTAGCCTATAAGGCCCATGAATGATATGACCTCTTTCAAATTCTTTGGCATTGACCATTCTCTAATGGATTCTATCTTCTCAGGATCCACTGATATCCCATCCTTTGAAATGATATTCCCCAAATAATGAATTTTCTTTTGATAAAATGAGCACTTGCTCAACTTGGAATACAACTGATGCTCCCTTAATGCTTGCAACACCATTCTCAAATGATTTTCATGCTCTTATTCTGACTTATAATATATAAGAATTTCATCTAGAAAGACAATGACAAACTTGTTTAAATATTCTTGGAAAACACCATTCATTAAGCACATGAAAACAGTTGGTTCATTTGACAACCCAAATGACACCACCGTGAAATCATAATGACCATACCTTGTGATGAAGGCGTTCTTGTTGATATATTCCTCTTTAATCCTTACCTGATAGTATCCTGACCTGAGATCTATCTTTGAAAATATCTTTTCATCCTTCAATTGATCAAAGAGATCGTCAATCCTTGGTAGAGGATACTTGTTATTTACAGTCACTTTATTCAGCTGTCTGAAATCAATGAACAATCTTAATGTCCCATATTTCTTCTTCATGAACAACACTGGGGCACCCCAAGGTGACACACTTGGGCATATATACCCCTTCTTCAGAAGTTCTTTAAGCTGCATTTGCAACTCCTTCAACTCTGGTGTACTCATTCTGTAAGGAGTCTTTGATACTGGAGCTTCTCTAGGCATTAAATTTATAGAGAAATCAATTTCTTTGTTTGGGGGTAGTCCTGGTACCTCCTTGAACACATATTCAAAATATTTTAGGACTACGTGATCTTCCAAATTTAGCACCTTATCTTTAGGTGTCTCTTCCATATGACCTGCAAATATTTGACACATTTTTCTATAACATTTCTTCAGTTGCAATGCTCAAATTTATCTGATGGTTACTTCCCTGAGAATTCCCTGCACTCTCCTTAGGTTCCCTTCCTCATTCAAGCAAGTAAATGCCTTGTTATGACAGTCTAGGATAGCATGATGTTGCTCCAAAAAATCCATCCCAATTAGACATTCATAGGAACCTAAAGGAAAGATGTTCAAATCTTCCTTGGTGTTCATTCCATTCATGTCCATAAGACATGACTTAACCATCTCATTAAGTTTTATTTTGGATCTGGTAGCTAGCTACACCAACCAATATTTTCCATGCTTGCTTCTTGGCAAATGCAAACTTTCCACCAGCTTAGGATCTATATAGCTATGACTATCTCTTGAATCAATTAAAATAACAATGGTTTGGTTGTTGATCATACCTTCCACTTCAATCATATGTGACTAATACTGTGCTTTCTTGTGGTCCAAGGTTGCATGTATCCTTGGCACATTTCTTTCCATGTCCTCCACTATTTCAACTTGTTGTACATTGTGAACAATCCTGAATTTTTCACCTCTGTGAGGGCAATGTATGAACATATGATCTCCTTTACAACCCCAACATTGTATAGGTGGTTGCCTTGGAATTTGAATTCCTGTCTCAATCACTCTAGGTTATCTGGAAGTTGGCTATCCCTAAGGATTATTTATGAAGAATGGTGGTTTAGTTCCCTTCTTCCTCTGATCCATCTTGGATTTCTTTTTGTCTTCCTAAGATTTTTTGAAAGTTGGCCTAGATTTTTGTTGATCATATAGGCATTTATCTCGCCTTATGGTCTCCTCCAATGTCTTGGGATCATCATATTGTATTTTTTCACTAATGAATGATGTAAATCCAATCTAATACCTCTGAATCTTAACTGTCTCATCCTTGATGAAAGAGACATATTTCAGCAGTTCTAAAAACCTTCTTTCATATTCATCTACGGTCATACTTCCAAGCTTGAGTTCAAAGAAATCTTTCATTTTCTTGTCATAGTATATCTTATTCAAGTATTTATTCTCAAAATACTTCTTGAATTCCCTCCAAGTAACACTTTTCTCTTTAATGTCCTACACCTGCACAAGATGATCCCACCACATGGATGCCTTTCCCTTGAGTTGATATATGGAAATTATACCTCCTGCATGAGAAGAATAATTGTGTAATTGAAAATACTTTCTCATGCCCAACAACCATGTCTCTGCATATTCATCGTTCTTGTGCTCACCATCAAATGTAGGAGGTTTGATTTTGTTCATTTCTCCTCTTAGTTCATCCACCCCATACCTCTTATGATTCCTGACAGGGAATGGACTTGAGATAGCGTGCACTCTCTTATTAGAATTCCTTGGGGAGTGATGGTGATGTTCACTAACACTTATTGTTCTTCTTTTCTCATCAGGAGGCCCGTGACTTCCTGATTTTCTTGAGCCACTCTCCTTATCCAACCAATTTATTTTCTATTCTATTCAAGCTCTCCATTAACTTCATGTTGAAGTCATATTGCTTCTCCTTGGCTCTCATAATCCTTTCATTATCATATTTATGTCTTTGGACATCCTTCTGCAAATTTTTAATGGTCTCTACCATATTCATGTTTTCATCCCTTCTTTCTCCATGTCCATTGGAATTTGTTCCTTCAATGCCCAAATGCACATCCATCCCTCTAATATCATATTCATGGATGTAATTTCCTTGTGCCAAATCCATTACTCTAGAATCTATATTGATCCTAATCTGATCTATTTGTTGTTAACTTTGCAAAATGTGCAGCCAACAAAACTTTGTCATGCTAACCGACTCAACAATTTCATGAAAAATATGAACCATTCTGGTTCATTAATATATCAGAATTATTTCTTCTGATTTCCTAGAAAATTGAATGCCCGGATCAATTTTTTGGGTGTCTATTTATATTCCATTGTCCAACACCTTTCCAACGCCTATTTCCATGCTCAATTCTAAGTCTTGAGCATAAAGTTATGGTTATTTGAAAATTGCTCATTAATTTTTCTGTTCATTCTTCAACTTGACACAACTCTGCACTGTAAATATGCATTTTTTCACCTACTTCATTGGAATTTTTGTAGGATCTCAATTGGGTTTCCTCATATACATATTTTGGACAGTCTATCCAAGTTTCACCTCTTTCTGGGTTCTAGGTTACTAGTTACAACCTGATGAAGTTCTAGGCCAATTCATGTTTTTGGTCTGGAATGCTACAAGTACCTTATTTTATATATTAAACAATTTTAACATTCCCATAAATTTGATTCATCTCTATGAATGTATTCTATTGTTCAATATCTTTCCATTGACTACTCCTACGCCTCAATCTGATTCCAGAGCATAAAGTTATGGCTCTTTGAAGTTAGTTGGGTTTTAAAATTTACCCTCCATTGTTTCTGTTGTAACTTTCTCATAGAAGATCCATTTGACGAATGTTTTACACCATTAGAAATATCTCTCCAAGATCTTTTATTTGGGCTGCAAATACAAAGTGCACCTTGGTAACTTTTGTTCTCATGGTTTTCAAGTACCTAAAAACGTTCTTAAGGGCCTCAAAAACGCGCTGCAAAAAGATGATGTTCAAACAGTGTAAAACATCGCAGAAGATCGTTGTTTTTTTGTTGTCGTTCACCATCCAAACGACTTTGCGCGCACAATTTTCAACCTGTACACCCATATTTAGTAGGCATAGCAACACCACACATTAAATCATTCTATGCACACCTACAGTCATTATGCATCACTTCTCTGTCGCACCAATAAATGGCGCGCACTACTTTTGTGTCTCGTAACAACATCCACTGCGCAAAATTTTGGTTCTTGCACTAATACCTATTATGCACAATTTTTGTATCACACACTGATATTCCGTGTGCATTTCACTCTACGCACTACACCATGCCAAAGTATAGTACGCCCCCACCATGCACCAATACTCTGCATGCACCATTAACTAAATTGTTGTGCGACAACATACACCCACATTGCATGCTCACCAAACAAACTCCTCTGCACTCTGCCAATACTGCGCACACCAGGCATGCCATTATTATGTGTGTGCACACCGCGTGCACCTTAATATGTGTATGCACACCACACATTGCTAAATTTAGTGTACACACCCACAAACCAACATTTTTCCGTGCGGTGCCAAAATTTAGTGTGCACAGTCAAACACCAACATTTTTCCACGCGGCGCCAAAATTTAGTGCGCATAGTCACACACCAACATTTTTCCACGTGGCACCAAAATTTAGTGTGCACACACACACCAACATTTTTCTGTGCGGTGCCAAAATTTAGTGCACGCACCCACACACCAGCATTTTTCCGTGCGACGCCAAATATAGTGCACACACCAACACACCAATATTTTTTCGTGTAGTGCCCAATTGTTACATATCACAGGATTTTTACTTTGCATCATGCTTTTTTAGTGCGCCCACATATGCACATTCATTTTTATGCACATCAATTCCTCGTGAATTCTGTTGCATAAATTGGGGCATTTTTCTAACTTTTTTCCCAATTTACCATAAACATTCTGCAACTATGAAATTGGCTCCATTTTACCCTGATAACACTAATTCAACCTATGTAACAACAAATTGTTGTGGGTTGACATTTCTAGAATGAATTTTTCCCAAACTCAATTCACGAATTGAGAATTTTAATTACTAAATTCGCTCCATCTGTCATGGCTTCACTGTAACTTCAAATTCGACCAATTCTAGGCCTGAATTTTCTAGAAAAAATATTAAATCAATAATATCTCACCACATGGCCAAATTTCTCCATTTTCCAATGAATTTAACAACAGAAATTGGGGCTTTTCCCAATTCCACGTCATTGCTTCTAAATTTTATCATGGACGCTCTGCAACTTAAAATTTGGCCACTTCGAACATAAATCCTATGTGTAATTTCGCTTCAACTCAACTTGCTCGGCCCATCCAGGCTTAGTGTTGAAAACTGAAGATCTGATACCATATTGTAACATCCTCGACCACCCACACTGAGGCATGCTACACAAGAGAATGCTTTTGTTCTCTCGGTGGAACATACTGTAACATACCCAACATCCAATTGAGCTATGCCACATAAAGTTTTTGAACTACATGCAATTAAAACATATACACATATAACTATTGTGAAACTTTATATATAAAACATAAATAGACAAATTCATTCTGTAATTGCACAGATTCATGCCAAAATAAAAATAAACACATACATGCAACATATATAGGCAATACCCATAATTATAAATATAGTTATAACCACACAAGGATAAACCCACAAAAATAAACACGTAAATAATAATGCAACATGCAAATTTATCACATAATGGAAACTTATCTTGGTACGAATATCACTAACTGCATGCAGACCTTCCACGAACCTCCTAGCCTTACACCACACTACTCATCCTCTCAACAGTGGGTCACCCCCGAGTTGGGACTAAACTCCACCTGGTTAAAGGGATTCCTAACGAAGCTAACTATCTTAGATAACAAGAAAGAGTTCATCA
>SNQJ01S0286258.1:0-10962 GCA_010110895.2 Picea sitchensis
ATTGGCCACAAACCCTTTAAGGTGGGGTTGGGATTCCAAACATTAGGCCCCATGGATGTTGCACTACCCCTGGTGACCACCTCAGCTGAATCCTCTCCTGCTCCACGAGAAGCTGAAAAAGACACCCGGTTCATTGAGAGGATCCATCACATCTGTCAATAGGTTCCAGATATTTTACAGAAGTCCAATGCCAAGTACAAGCAATGCCATGATGAACACCGAGTGCCACATAAGTTTCAGGTGGGTGACAAAGTTTGGTTGCATTTGCAGAAAGAACACCTTACATGGCCCCATCGGAAGCTTCGCCCAATCTGGTATGGTCCATACACCATCACCAAGGTCATGGGTGACAATGCTTTTGCTCTCAACATTCCCTCTTTCCTTGGACTGCACCCAATCTTCAACGTGGCTCTCCTTCGACCATATTTCCCACCATTATTGGACACCTCAGAGATAGAAGAGTAGTTGACACCAAGAGAGATCAACCCTAACTTCATGCAACACGCATCCAATGATCAGATTGTGGACACATAGATCAAGGGCACCCGACAACAAAAGATCCAACTTTATCGAGTTGTCAAAGTAGGGCAACTCCTGCACCAAGGCAAGTGGGTCACCTAGGGCGAAATTTAGTAGAAATTTCCTCATCTGATGGGGGAAATCAATGCAATGGAGACCATTGCTTCCTAAGGGGGGAGGATTGATCCATATGTATCTCGGTGGCCTCCCACCTATTCCAACTGGTTCATTTTGGTAGTTTTCCAATTTGGCAGTTTTTTCCTAGTTTTCGGGTCTCTGACTTGTAGGGCTGTTTTGAGGCCCTGAACAACGTTTTTAGGGATTGCCACAGTCGAAAATGACCTTTGATAGTTAGCAGAAAAATGTGTATTTCTCGTATAAGCCTTTCCAATGAGATATTGTGTGCCTAAAACAAAGATCATATGCAAAAGTGTTGGTCTTCTTCTTCTATACTGTCATAGTTTATTGACCCAAGGTTCATGTCTGTTCGGGTTTCCAACAAAGCCTCTAAAACTATCGACCCTCCTGGTAAACCAGAAGGAAACACATCACACAGAATGTGTTGCGCAGTCACACCTGAGATATCTTTAATGGGTGGTTGTAAGAATCACGTGTTTACAGCTTAGGATTGAGTGTGAGATAAGAGAGCTATATATTGAACCATTTATTATAACATGTAAACACAGTGTACTGTTATCAGCGAATAAGCAGGAAATATAACAACTCATTCATTCAACATAATAATAATTGCTGAAGACAATAAATATATGCTTGCATTCATTACATAACACATATATTACCATGGTTCACCCCCTCTTTGGTTACGTCCATAAAGATTTGGCTCTCAACTCTTTTATTATAGTATTTCTGCATCTACAGTGCCGCGCACTTACAACCCTTCACAATCAGGTAAGATCTATATAAGGTGGAATAGATCACACCAAGATCCCTAGCCTGCGATCTAACCCTCAATATATTCCCTCCTTCGTCCTCTCTAGCTCAACATCTTACACAAAATAGATTGTACAACAAAATATTACATATCGCATCAACTCATGTATAACTAAAACAACAACACCAATAATCCCGACCATACCTAAGTATTTCTTCGAACCAACCCCTTATGATACCTAAGTATTCTATATTTATACATTTATGGCTCTTCATTTGTTTACAATACCTTACCAAAACTCTAACCCTACCGTCGTTAGGTCTTCCCTCGCATGTGCGCGTGATGTTCTTCCTTCCAGCTGTCGCTTTCCTCGTGCATGCTCTATTTCCCAAAACCGCCTTGCTTTTCCACCTTGGCTTGCCTCCAATAGGCCCCCAACACTGACATGTGGCTCATCCCGAGCCACCTAACCCTTGTGTGCTTCCTCGATCTCCTTGATGATTGCATGGAACTTTTCTTGGAGCTCTGCTGCCTATGTGTGTGCCTGCATAGTCTTCTCATTTAGTGTGTCCACTATCTGGACTACAATTTCGTCACTGATCAATTCCACACACTCTGCCTGGGTCTGTGCTATATGTGCCTTGGCTTCCTTTTCTTGTGCCAGGACTTCTGCTACCTGCTCTTGCAACGGTTCCATTTGATCCTACCGCTCTTGTTCCTGTGTTTGCCTAGTAGTTAGCTCTGCTTGTAATTTCTTCATGTCCTGCGCCCCTTTGATGCATTCTGTGATCGTCATTGTCTTCTTCCTCTGCTTGAGGTCTTTGATCACTGCGTTGATCATTTCTTCTTCCATGTCCCACTTTTGGACTTGCTGATCCTCCTCTAACTTAGTCCATAGTTGTGTTGCTTTATCGAACAAGTCAGCTGTTGTGCTGACCTATTTCTCTATCTCTTGCAGCCGCGTTGTTGCTTCCTTATTCCTTTTCTCCTTCACTTCTAGTGGTGTGCTTGATGTGAGTTTCTCCCAAATATTCTCTATGTCCTTTTGATATTGATCGATTGCCTGCGCAATCTGATCAAGATTTTCAGCTACTGTGATTTCATCCCTCTACGTGGCCTGTGGAATCTTCTTGTAAGTTCCTACCACTTTCTTCTCCAATCATTTTATGTGCTCCCTTTCCTCCTGGGTCTCTAACTTAGCCTGATCATAGACTATTTCTAGAATGTCTCATTTTTATGTTTCCTTCTAGAATTTGACTAAGTCTTTATGTGCGCGAGACTGTACCTCGTGTTTTATGCTAACTTGCAACTTGTGTAGTGCCCTAAATGGCATCCGCGTCAACACCAGTTGGATTTGGCTTAAATCCTTCAAGGGTGTCTACCCCATGATCTCATCCATGCACAACATGCTGGGTGTGATGTGGAATGTTGTGTTCAACTGCAGTATTGGATGGAATGGATATCATTCTTCTTCTTCCACCCTTACCTCTGTCTGCAATGATGATGACTCTGTTACCCTGCTTCTACCTGTTGTCTGTACTTCTTTGATTTGTTTGAGAAACTGTCATATGTCTACCAGCTCCTCTTGAATCCTATCCCTATGGTGCACAACATGGTCAAAATCCTTGGTTAGACAATCCTTGACCATTCGGGATATCATCTCTCCATCATCATCTGTGATCGTACAATCTAGGGGTGTTCTTTTTTCCTTCATTTTCTTGCGTGCACCTCCTGTTTGCGTGGTTGTCCTATTGTTTCCCCCTGGTTCCTATGGGTTGGGACTTGTTACGGTCCCTTGCGCAGGATCAACCTATTTCTGCTGCTCCTTGGCCTACTGTGTCTTATCCTTTTTCCCGTTCTCGGTCCCTTTCTTTGATGGCCCTTCGTTCGTCTGTGTTGTTTTTCCCTGGCCCGTTCTTCATTTCTTGGGAACTTGGATTTCGTTTGGCTGTCTTTCTCCCTGCCATGCCTCTTCGTCTGTTGTTCTTTTCGACAATTCCTGGGCGAGGAATGGAATCTTCCACTCATCCTCCCATTCGTTGGTGACCATGTTAATGTCGCCCTCTGTGATACATTAGCGCATCTGTAGCCACTGTTTATCGGGATCCTTCCTTGCCTATATCCACATTGTATGTCGTGTGGCCTGGAAGTTGGCGATGTCTTTATACCGCGTGACAACTCGTGGTGTAATCCTCCACATGTTGGAGATGGCTTCCTACAGGTCGCATAGGTATCCTTCAAATATGGACCCGTTCATCCTTTTGTGCTGAGAATTCGATGTGGCTCTCAACATTAAGTATCTTTCTTCCTGATTCGGCTTGGGACTGGTACAAAAAGTTACATACCTTGGTTCCTTCCATCCTATAAAGTCTATTAACGTGATTAGCCATGAATAGTGAAACTTTATTCCTAGGTCCCATGCATCTTTGCAGTCATCCAGGAATAAGTTCAAGAGATACAGTGCCTAACTCATTGTGGTACCCTATGGGCACTAAGTTGCAACTGCGACAACCCCAGCTGGAACTTCCTCCTTGTGGCATTTTCTCAGCAACTTACAAGCTAATATTTTTGCGCCCAATTGTGGTGCGACTTCGTTGATCCTCTTGATGATGATCCCACTTGTCCCCCTGTCGGTGCCATACTTTTTATTCATCTCTTTTTCTAGTGCCTTCTCCCTGGCTTTTCCATCTAGAAACTGCGTGAGATCCATGCCCCGGGATGGAAATCCTGTTATGCTCGCGATAAGCTCTACATCTATTGAGATGACCTTATCCAACCAAATGTCTCCACCATGTGTGACTGCTAACAACTGTTTGACACATGCGATAGCATACTGACCTCTGCCAAATGTGGTAGGTCCAACAGACCTAAAATCCATGTTTTCTGCAACGTTGTTGCCCATTGGAGTGGCTGATCAATCAGTTCCCCAAACCGATTCATGCCCACCGTTTCCATGTACACCCTCTTCACAAGTTCCAGAAACTTGTTTGCGTCTGCTACACCGTGGTTTGAGTATTTGAGCTTCCCTATATGACCCAACAGGTCTGGTCCTATCTGTACCCCATATGGTATACATGGTAGAATGATTGCTGCGAGAGGTTGCTTGTGAGGTGACCTGGGTACCTGCAACTTGTCTTTCTTTGATGGTGGTGGTTGGCTCGAAGTTCCAGTGGCTTCCAGTTGTTCTTTAGAGTACCATTCTGGCTATCCCGTGACATCTTTGACCATTCCTTCTAGTGGGTGGTCTGATATGGTCATTAGAGACTCATCTGGCTCAACTACTACTTCCCGATTTGGCACCATTCCATTGAATTTTGGAGCTGCTTCGGTGTTCTCTGGTTGCACCTCCTTCAGGGTTTCTGCATTCTGGTTCTGCGACTCCTGTACTTCTGCTGGTATATCTATATTCGTTCCCTCCGGTGCTGCCTGTTGGGTTTCTTCCAGTATAGGTGTAGGGTTCATCGATGCTATGTCTGGAGATGGGATTTCATTGACATTGACGATCTACGACAGCTGCTGTTCACTTTCTTCCGCCTGTACTCGTGACTTGGTTTGAACTCTAGTTTTTCTGGTGATCTGGCTCACTTCTGCTTACTTTGGTGGTGCAATGGTGGTGGATGTTGAAATTTTACTGGATTTGACTGGTCTCTATGACTTCTGTGAGCTCAGATCTGTGCTCCTTAACCTTTATCGCTCTCTGTCTGTGCTCTTTTCACAAATAGACTCTTTGTTCCTACATCCGTGTGCTGTATGGGCTACGCATGAAGCTTGTTGAGGATGCTTCCTTAATTATGGGTTCAATCCACCTCCGACGGTTTCTTACTTTCTATTACTCTACCTTGACACCTCCAATTGGCATGATTAATGTGGCATCCCATCGATCCTTTCCATCTTTTAATTCCGCCTACCGCTATCTTGTCATACTTCTTTTGCCGACTTTCTTTTTCCTGCTTGTTTCCCTTTGTAAATGACCGTTGTCCCTCTCCTCGCCGAGTTTGTGTTCCTAAGTGTGCGTGACCTTTCTTCCTCCAACACACTGCACCTCTTCCCTTCTTCTTTTTTTTACTGCGTGGTGGGTGGTCGACTGTCCTTGTAGAGCTTCAGTAGGCTCCCATTGATCATCCCTCTGATTTATGTGCTTGATAAATATCTTACTATACAAAATCCATCTGTGACAGATTTTACCTTGGATGGTCCTAGCCAATGCATTTTTAGCTTTCCTGGGTGCTGAAACGATTTTCTGTCATACTAGATATCCTTCCTTGAAAGTTTTCTTCTTTATGTGTCTATCATGGCAAGCTTTGTCCCTTTCTTTTTGAACTTGTTGGTGGAATCGTGCTAAGATATGATCTTCCTCCATAGTCATTAATTGATTCAGTCTCTCCTGTACTACGCCTCATTCTGTCATTTGTGTAATTGCTGCTACGCGCAAGCTTAGTACTAAAAATTCTAATGGAACCATTGCTTCTTGGCCATAAACCAGTTTCAATGGCGTGTTCCCTGTCAACTTTTTGAACGTAGTCCTGTATGTCCATAATACTACTGGTACTTTGCGGTTTCAGTCGTCTCTGTTGACATTACACATATTTGTCAGCTCGTTCTCCATGATTTTGTTGAATGCTTCCACTATGCCATTTTCCTGTGGGTGATATGGCGTGCTCTTCTAATGATGGACTTCAAACTCTTCATTCATAGTCCCGATGGTGTTGTTTATGAAGTGAGTTCCTTGGTCACTCATCAAAACTCTTGGGCACCCAAATATAGTGATCACTTGCTCAAATAAAAAATGCACTACTATTTCTGTGCTGCAGTCCTTCATTGGTGCAGATTCTACCCATCTTGTTAGGTACTCCATCGCGGTGATAATGTACCTTTCTCCTATTATTTTTTTTGGTGGGTTGATTGGTCCCACAAAGTCTATTGCCCACTTAATGAGTGCCTGGAGTGTTACCTGTGGTCGTAATGGCATCTCGTCCCTCCTGTTGGGTTTGCCTACCCTTTGACAGACATGACATCTTTGACAGTACTCCTTCGATTCTCTGTGAATCGTTGGCCACCATAGTCCTGCTTGCAATACCTTATATGCAGTAGCTTTACCTATGTAATGTCCTCCCACTATTCCCTCTTGGGATTATGCTAAAACTCATGGTATTTCATGTTCTAACAAATACCTTCGCAAGATGCTATCTGCGCCCATTTTGTATAGGTGTCCTGCAATCAGTTGATAGTCAGTAGTGCAGACTACTAGATTTTTCTTTTGCGCGATGCTATATTCTTGCGGCACAGTACTTGTGCTCAAGTATTGAATGATATCTGTGAAGTATTTGTCAACGATATGGAATGAGAGTAACTGTGCATCCATAAAGTTGTCTTCTAAATTCGTAGGTTCTTCTCCATTTGTGACCCTTGATAGGTGGTCAAGTCCTGCGCTCAATTTTCCTGGTTTAACGATTACTTCAAAGTCAAATTCTTGAAACAATAGTAACCATCGACATATTCTGCCCCCTAACACTGGCTTGTTGACTAGGTATTTTAGTGCTGAGTGATCTGCGAACATATTAAAGTGTTTCCCCAATAAATAATGTCTGAATTTCTGTAGTGCGTAGACCATAGATAAGCCTTCCCTTTCTGTAGTGTTATAGTTATGTTATGCTTCTGATAACTTTTTCTCGTGAATGCTATTGGGTGATCCAAGTCTCCTTCTCCTGATTGCACCAAGATATCTCCAAGTGCTATGGCTAATGCATCTACATGGATGTGGAATGTCTTCTCCCAGTCTGGAAAGACTAAGATTGGTGCGGGGACCATCTTTTCCTTTAGGGTATCTTGACCGTGTTGGCATTCATCATTCCACTGAAAATTTGTGTCCTTTCTTAGCAACTTTTCCATTGGTGCAGTAATCTGTGCATATCCTTTGATAAATTTCTTGTAGTATCCTGTGTGTCCCAACGTCGCTCTTAGATGACAGATTGTTTTTGGTGATGGTAATTTAACAATTACTGCAATCTTTGTAGGATCTATGAGTAAACCTTGTTTTCATACTATATGGCCCAATAGCATCCCAAATGGTGTTCCAAATATGCACTTCTTTATGTTTAGTGATATTTGACACTGTCTTCATCTTTCTAACATTAGTCGTAATACTTCTACATGTTCTTTCAACAAAATGTAGATTGTCCAATCATCCAAATATACTTCAAGAAACTGGTGGATGAATTCCTTAAATGCAACAATGACTACTCTGGAAAATATTGCTGGTGCATTCTTCAGTCCAAACGACATGAATGTGTACTGATAAGATCCCCATTCTGTCACAAACATAGTATTGTATTTGTCTTCTTGTGCTATCTTGATCTGATGGTAGCCTAAGAATCCATCAGTGAATGAGTAAGCTTCATGTCCTCCTACATTTTCTAACACTTCATCCTTGAAAGGTGTAGGGAATGGGTCATGTAGGCATGCATCGTTCAACTTCCTCAAGTCGACACATATCCTTATCCCTCCTTGTTTCTTGTCCTGTACTACCATCGGGCTTATCCATTCCGATTCTTCGATCGGTTCTATGATTCTGTCTTCTAGCATCCTGTCAATCTTAGCTTTGACTTTCTGCTTATATATTGGGTTCAGTCTATATGTTTGTTGTCTGATCGATCTAGATTTAGGTCTGATTGGTATCTTAATTTCTCCTAACTCTCCGACTATACCCTTCATTTATGTAAATGTTGTGGGAAACAAGTTGTTGTACTCGCGCAATAAATCTGTTATGATTTCCACTGTTTTCTCAACCCAACAATCTCCAATGCTGGCCATATTGGGATTCTCGACTGTCCCAATGTTGACTTTCTTTACTTTGATCGACGCAGAAATGACTTCTGATTCTATGGGTGGACCTTCCACATCTCTTTCTCCTTATGCTTCTTCAATATGAATATCGCATGGATCGTCTTCATCCGATGCTTCCTCTTGTACATGATAACATGACCACAATTCCTTGACTGTTTGTCTGTTCCATTGTTGTTCTTCTATGATAAGTTCTATTTCTAGTTCTTTGATGAATATCACTCCTATATTTTTAAGAGAAACATATATGTTGGGGTTCTCATGCTCGAATGAGAAAGTGACTGTGGAATTCTATTGCAATGCCATCCAGGTCGTAGTTCCTTTGCACAATTCCTGGTCTGTATACCAGTTCGCTGGTATGCCCTCTAGAGTGTGTATAAGATGATGAGGCCATTCCTCTGGGGGTGTCATTTTCCACAACATTCTACACTCCTCCAAGTGTTCCGCTGGTGCCCCTTGTACATCATACTTTTGCTGATTGTTGTTTTTCTGTTCTACACCGAACCTTATGCATAGTAATCACTTACATTGGTACCAATTTATGATTGTCTTTTTGTGTGCACCCCACCATCTTGCAGGTGTGGCCTTGAGTGCTAGATCAAGTGCTAACAATATTTGGTTCTCTAAGACTTCATCTTCGTACTGTGTCAAGAATGTTTCCAAATCGTTTATTCCGTGGAAACTAGGTGGTTCCCTTATTTATGTGCCTACCCATCTTACTGTGCGGTCTATTCTGGCACATCTCCTCATGGACACTTCGTGTAGCCTTTGTTTCCAGTTCTCTAAACCGGTGTCTGAGTCTGTTGCACATGAAGTAATGCTCCACCAACTGAGTATTCCATCTGCAGTTGGGTTTATGTAATCCTCATCGCGCATAGTTTTTTTGTACAACTAGTCGATTTACTCTAAGTCTAGGCAAGTGGGTTCTACAAACCTCTCCCCTTCTGACAGATCTAAAGGCGCGATGACTCTGTATTCTCTTGACTCAAATGTTATTTTCCTAGTCTTCAATTGGTCGATTATGGCTTGGTTTTCAAACACCCAATCTAGACCAAGCAATGTTGGGTAAGGTGTTGTGCCATCCACTATTTCAATGACTTCAAAATATTCTTTAGTGCGCACTCCATCCAGATCTACTGTCACTCCTTTCAGTCTACCTATTGGTAGGACTCTGTGTTAATTTTCCAGTTTCAATTGAATAGGTGAATATCCTAACGTGGACTCTCCCATGCATTGCCATGTCTTCTTTGGTAATACATTAACTTCAGATCCTAGATCCAGTATGATGTCTCCCATATTGAAATCTCCAATGTTGGTATTCAGTCTAAATTCCCTACTTGTTCTTCTTCTTGTGTGTAGGTGATTGACTGTTTTTGGTTCTAGTTTTCTTTCCATCTCGATGCTACATTTTTCTAGTATGTTTTGCAATATTTTCACAGATGATGGATCATTTAATACTGTTACACATGATTGCAAAAAGCCTTTTATTGTACTTACTTGTCCCATGGAATGTATTCCACTGGTATGATCCAATAACATAGGCATTTTGTATTCTGGTGCTTCCTTACTTTGTTGCGCAGTTGAAGTTGTCATAATATCTTCCTTCTGGAATTCTTGTCGGGCTTGCTTAAATATGTCCTTTTCCTTTTGCACTTTGAACTGCTTCCTTGGTTCGACATTCTTTTTCACCCATTGATTTTGTACTCATTCTTATCGAGCTGCGTTGTTTCTTGTTTTCTCTCCTCTGTGAGTAACTACATTGATGTTCCATCCTTCATCCCTTGCTTCAGCTGAAATCCACTAAAAATTCTGGTTGTTCTGGTTCCTCTTTTCCTAGATATTTACTAGTAGTGTCAGACATTTTTCTGTATCGTGGTCCAATGCCCGACAATACATACAATTTGTTGGTGGAAGTGGACATTCTCTTGCATAATGTCCCTGTTGTTGAAAATTGTGACACACCACTGGTCCTCTACCTCGTCTGAAACCTCCTCTTGCTCTTCCTACACCTTTGTAGCCTGCTCGATCTCCTCTCGGTGCGTTATACTGAGGTGCCTGATTGTACTGCACAGTATTGTACTGAGGTTGTGCTGCATTGTACTATGGCTGCGCATTATTGTATGGTTGCTGCACAATATTATATTGCTACTGCGCAGTAATGTATGGGGATGGAAATGGATTAAACTGTGGTGTGGCTTACCCAATCATCATTTCTTCCTGCACTCTATATGTGTCTGATGTCATTTATCACATCAACTCCATAGTTCTACAATCTTTGTCATCGTTTCCAACTAACTTGCAAAAGGTGCAAAATGAATTCTTTGGGTTTGTCTGGTATTTTTGCATCATCGGGAAATGATAGGGGTCGTGACCTAGTTTCTTACAGACTTCACACCATGGTCCTCCCATGGGTAATGGGTTTGGCATTCCTGCTTCCATATACTGTGCAAATGTTGGGCATTCGTTCTTGTGGTGTCCTTCCGTCCTGCATGTGGTACACCAAATGGCTTCTTGTTTGTCCTTGTTCTTATTCTGGTTCAGCTGAAACATTAAGTTCTTCAAATCCTCCTTCAGTTCTTTGATAGCTGGGTCTGTCTACTGGTACTTGTTAAATTATGTACCAAGGCAAGTGTTTATCTTCCCTAGGCCCTAAGGGGGAGAAATTGCCGAATATGGGTCTTAGTCAAATTAATTTGTGAGATGCAAATTAA
>SNQJ01S0286263.1:0-10962 GCA_010110895.2 Picea sitchensis
TTTCTTGTAGTCTTCATTCTTCAACTACAACTTCTATTTATTCAACATTCATGTCAAGTTCCATATCTTCTAGGCCAATTTCATTTCCAGGTATGTCTTCATCTTCTTCCTCTTTATTTGTACCTCTCTTCCTTTTACTAGCAATTGGGAAAGTGTGTGACTTCTCAATACTTATCTTGGGAGAGTCTGTGACTTATCAATTGAATACTTTTCCTATTCTTGAATTGAAATTTGGGGTTTTCCTTTGGTTGGGCCACTTTTTTGGGAAATATTGAGGGACCGTGAACTTATGTGATTTGCAACTCGTCCTTGTTGTCTGTGTTGATAATTGGTATTGAATACTATCTCAATATATTCTTGCAATTTTTCCATAGGTAACCCTTGAGGGTTTTGATTGTCACCTTCTTCTTCTCCAAATAAAAATGTCTTGGAAAACGACATGCTATATCCTAATGTTTTCATATGGGTCATGAATAATTGATTAGGGTCGAAACCATTGATCTCATTAGCTTGTTTGAGGTTAAATACGTCAAATTTAGTTGAGGTTTCATCTACATGGGAAATACTTTTCAAAGTTATCTTCCTAATCTTCCATGGTAATGGGATAAACTATTTTTTCCTTTTTTTTCATAAAAACGTGAGCCAAAAAATTGTACTATTTGCATACCTAAACTATAAATAATCTATCATAAACATAGTATGGTAGAAAAGAAGGCTTTTCATGTGAACAATACTATCTCATAATACTAAAATTTTCCATAGATTCGAGGCTTCCTTTTCTGGATAAGAAAGATGCATCCTTCAGTGATAATGTTTATGTATTGGGTCTATAAATTAACCTTTTGAAAGAAGAGATAAAAACATTGTGCACTTCATAGAAATTATATGCATATTTTTGTTTCCAGAGTGTAGGGTACCACATTTTTACATTGTCAAATTTACAGTTAACCATATTGGACAAGGGTATGCCCTTGAACACGTGGTAGTAAGTTAGGGAGAAAATAAAATATGAATACATATAAAACCTTTTACTTTTGTGGAAATTTCAAAGATGAAATTATAACTCACTTGAAATAATCCTTTCCTAATTGAAAATAGTGTTTTCATGATTTGAAAAATGCAGTATGTATAAAGAAAGCTTGGGAACAATAGTTGTGGAATCCTGTCTAGTTATCCTAGTGAATAATCATGACATTTATTTTTATGGGTTCTTTAATGAACATACCTAAATATTGGAGTGATCTTAAATAAAGATTGTCAGGTCTTCAAGGTAGTCTTGTAGAAGTTCAAATCCTCTTTTCTTCATCTTAAAGAAATCGTCATATTCAACACTCTTGAAAACCATGGTTGGTTCAGGCAGTATGAACATCCTTTTAAAAATTGAGGGGGATAAAGAGATGGGTGTTTCTCCCTGTAACTTAATAATTCTCCTTTAGTTATCAAATTTGTCAACACACCTTGAAATTAATTCTGTGAGATCATATACTTATGGCATGCACTCTACTAACACGATTTTGGATGTCCAAATCATGTTCAAATTCTTCTTCGAGGGTGTTAATGTAGAATAATACCTGTAATCCTGTGACCATTGAAATATCTAGTCTTCTCGTCCTAAAATATTGATAGTTTCCCCTCAAAACTATTCTTTTCTTTGTGATGACATATTTAGCCAAGGTGAAAAACTTAACAACAACTTTTCAAATTTCTATGTATCAAAATACACTGTTTATTTTGACATGCTCCATAGATCTTAATTCAACGATTTTAAATTATAATCATTATTAAAATTTGTGGGAATTTTCCTCAAGAAAATCATCATTAATAACAGTATCAACACTATACAAGTGGTATTCATTTCTGGAAATAATGATTTAATGCATGTTGGGAAACATCATAGGATAGAATGTAAAGTGTCATGGGTTGGTGGTCAATCGAGATGATGAAGGAGTAGGACAGGTGAACGACCGGGACAAGATGGATAACAAGAAGGTTGGATGGTGGTGTTAGCACTAGAATTCACCTCTGGATTGTGGCAGAGGTAATCCCAGTACCCATCAGTTTGTATGTCACAATGAATAAATTCAAAGGGGGTCTAATGGATGCAAACTCAGGGTTATATCGCTTTAACTCAGAAAACTGGGCTGGCATGCATAAGCAGATGAGGTCTTGATCTAAATTTGGTCAGTAAGCTATAGTAAGGGTGAGTAGGGGGAATACATTGAGGAGAATGAAGAGGTCTTCTATGGACATCCAGTCTTCCAGCAACCTAAGGAATAAAAACTCAGAAGACAAGATCCTCTTGGTTCAGAGTTTTAGGAAACCGAATGAAGTTATCACTGAACTGAAATCAAACATACATCACTATTCAATAACAAAAAATTGACTGGATCACCCATGCTAGAGTCATTCAATGTTGGAGGGAAAATACAACACAAGAGACTGATTAAAACTGGTCGCGATGTCCCTGTGATCAAACCTACATCACAAAAACATAAATACTCTCGACTGGATCATCCATGCCCAAGTGTTCTAACACAGTTGTTACAGAGAGATAGAAGGAAACTGAATTACATTAAACAAGAAGTCTCAAATATACATACATACCTAGAAGAACCAAAGCTTCATTAAAACTTTACAATGTAGGAGCGTAGCTCAACCATTGACCTTAAAAAAATATCAAAACTAAATATTTGTACTAAAAGCAACTCACCACCACCAGGAGTGTGACCTAGACATTACAATCAAAGATTTGGGTCTGCATATTCTTCTGTCAGTCTGCATATGTTTCCTTATGTCAGACGCCAACTCATATCAGTATGGGTTTTGTAGAAAAATTTACCCATAGGAGTACCACGGGTTGACGACTTGGTCCCCTCGGCCAGACCTTACATTTATGGAGTGAAACAAGGTTTCAACAACCTCCCCCACTTTCATTAACTACTTTGATTGGGATGAGGATGAGGCCTAACACCCCTGAATGTTTCAGGCGATGCTCAAGATTTCTTCGATTCAATCCTGGCGTCTTCTAAGCCACGAAGATCCTTTATGTGACCAACGTGGGCTCTTTTGGCCTTTGAAGTAGCTCATTTCCCTCGCTCCATACAACCTCGGTCTATGACCAATGGCCTATTTCTTGGGCGCTTCATGATTTTATGTTTCTCAAACCTGCATCGCGCTCTATGCAAAAACCTTCGAGTCATGAAATCGTGACTCCTCGGATCAGGTGCCACGCTCCCCTTTGAATCAGACAACCCAGATAAATATCGACACTTTGGCATTCCAAAATTTTGGGGTTTAGGAATTTTGCACATCCCTCACTTGATTTTCCTCGAAATGACTTTCTCCATAGTTCCAATCTAATGCCACGTGTCCTACTGGATTGAACAACCCCTGTTGATTTCGGGTTTCAGGAATTTGGATCTTTGATGAACAACTTTAACAACGTTTTGAACTCTCGATTCCGATGATTATTATTCACCATTGATCTCTCATAATGAGATCCATGATCCAGATTAAAACTTTTCCCAACCTTAGATCTCGGGCCTTTTCCCCGGCATTAAACTTTGGGCAATTTTCATGTTCCAAATACCTGTGAACCACTGGTCTAAACTCCACCTTGGATCCCAGCCGCTGAAAACTGATCTTTCTCACTCACTTGATTCGAGTCCATATCAGGCTGCTCTAAGTGACACACTTTGTGCTTATGGTTGTGGCCTGTGTAAGTAAAACTTGGGCGTCTGGTTGAGGGCTCAGAAAATCAAAAGGATCAGTGACAGAGGTAGAAAGGGGAGTGATTAACCTCAAATAAAAAAAAATCTTGGGGCCGAGACTTCTTATGTAGAACTACATGAAACTAAAGGTCACTCAAACAATCAGGGGCCAACACAGAGAAAACTACCAGCCAAAAGGAGAAAAACTTAATATTTGGTTGGTGGAAAGGAGAAAGATAGGGTAAAACTATTAACTTAGGTAGAAACCACAAACCCACAATACTATGACAATTTTTTCTAATAACAGGTGGAATGAGAGGATAACAGGAGGATCGAAAGGGAGAAACATCGGGAGAAGAAGAATGGTGGATGATTGGGACCATGATATGGTGGGACCATGGACAAGGAGATGATCAGGACAATTGGGTAAGGGACAGTGGTATGGAGAGGTTATAGAGGTATTTATCCACACACATGGATGAATATCCACTTCAAAAATAATTATAAGTGTGGATAGTGCATGATGGAGGTTGCGGAAATTAAGTGAGTGTTATGTGGATCATGGAAGTTAGACATGGCAATGTAATGTGTTATGAACCTGTGATGTTCTCAAAATTTTCTAAGTATGGAGGAAAATTAGGAATGGAATATACAAGTACAAATACATAATATTTGATCAACACTTGTAGGTAAAAACCATCCCCCAAATTTTTACATGTCCCCCTAGCAGTTGGCATCACATTTTATTTATTAAAATTTGGAAATACAATTTGCATATACATTGTTTGGCCACATCCATACATTATATTTACATTATGCATTAATTAAACTGGGGATTATAGTGGGGATGTTACATTCCCCATCCCCTACAATTGTGCATTATCCTTAGTGCACATCACTATGCTAAAACACATATACAAATTTTCATCACAAGACTTAGAAAAACCATAATTTTGCAATTTTTATACCCAACAGCGGTTCCAACCATAATATCATGTTCCTCTAAAACTATTGACCCAAGGAATTCGCCCCTTTCACTTCTCCCAATCCATTGGGCTGCACCATTATTTTATCAAGGTTGTCAACACATGTGACCAGGAATTCTAAGATGTTGTTCTAGAACTCTAGATGCACAAAATGGAGTCTTGCATTTTTAGCTTATATTTTCTTCAAAATTGACACAAATTTGCAAGTATTCCTACCAAATAGTAGGAATGTGCCCCTTCACTACTCCCATTCCATTAGGATGAACCATTATTTTATCAGGGATGTTATTGTAGGTGACTAGGAATTCTGAGATGTGGTTCCAGAACTCTAGCTGCCCAAAATGGAGTCTTGCATTTTTAGCTTTTGTTTTCTTCAAAATTGACTAAAAGTTGCAGTTATGCCTCTCACATAGTTTCTTCATGTTCCCATGTTTCATCTTTAGGACCGTAGTAGGTCCATGGAAACTTTACCAACCCTATATCTTTTTTCCTAAGCAATTTGACTTTCTAGTCCATGATGCACACTAGTTCCACCTGTAAATCCCCTTCATGTTCCACCTAAATCGTAGTCCAATAAATTATGTGGTTAGATTTAGACACATATTTCTTTAATAATGACACATTAAATACATTATGCACTCACATGGATTCAAGTAATGTTTTTTTTTTTTTTCTAAGTTAGAGTTTGTATTAAATCCTGCCAAAAACATTGCAATTGTCTGTGGATCATTGTCTTATGTGGCAGTGGGCCCATCTGGGAAACCACCATTGTCGTTTTTCCCATAATCCTAAGTGGCATCGGTTCCCTTCTGGGAATCCACTGCTTCCATTTGTCCAAAAAATAGAATTGTGCCATGCAAAAAAATCTTTGAAGCCACGCAAGGCGAAGTGTTGATAGCTAAATTTAAAATTAAAGAAAAACACAAGCCAACCTTCCATAGTTGTCAGGAAATGAGAGGAGACAGAAACCTAAAACAAGAAATCATTTAAAAACCTGGTCTAAGCCTCAACCCAACGTAGACTTGGCGCGCCTGGGATTTTCCCTTGTCGTAGTCTGCTATTTCTTGTTGGAGGTCCTGAAGGAAGGACATCAAAGTGTCCACTCGGCTCCAGTGTTCTGCGTCCTATTATGCATGTCAAGCATAGATGACTTGATATCCCCCATGTCCCTTTTAAGTTCGCTCAGTATTTCCATGACCGATGCTCGATAATCATAGCTGTCACAAATGGGACGGGGGTGGGTGACAATGGAGAATCAGAAGAGGAGGAAGGAGAGAAGGTGGGACCGGAGGTGTTGGCGGGGTGGAGAAAGGGAGAGGGAGGGGGTGGAGTCCATTGAGGTGGGGAGGGAGGTGGAGGTGTGACACCCAACGAGTTGTAGAGGGTATAAAACCACTCGATTCTACAAGCGTAGGGGTTTGAGAGTGGGGAAAGTTCAGGGGTGTTCTCACGGAGTGGCTGAGCGAGAATAGGTGCAACGACAGTGGTCAAGATAGGGAGGTTTTTGGCTTTAGGAGGAGGGTTTGGGATGGGTGGCTCCCTTCCCCTGGATGCATACCATGTGACACCTTGTTTGTATTTTCCTCTAAGGTGTGGCATGGTGAGAGAAACCGACGACCTGGGAAAGAAGACACAGAGGGTCAAGAAATCTAGAGAGGAGAAGCAAAAGCTTGAGTTCCAGGAGTCCGAGAGAAGGTCGCACCAGAGAAAGAGCGTGGGACTGGATAAAATGTGAGTTGGGGAAGTCTAGTCATGCAAACTATGAGGGGGAGAATGAGGATGAGAGTGCATGATCTTGGATTTAGGAGCAGAGAAGCTCTTCTAGATGAGTAGATGTGACCGAGGAAGCATCCTACATAGCACCATGAAGACTCCCATGTCGCAGAGCTTCCAATTCGTGTGGCCTGCTGGTTTCAAGTGAAGAGTGGAGGGTGGCGGTGGAGTACTTAAATCCATCAGGTGACTAGAGTGGGGTGACAAGTTGTATCAGACGTTAGGTGTCTAGATGTCTGGATAGGTGGCCTCCCCATGATGTGTTCAAGCATGAGCTCGGTAGTGCCCCATCCGGGGGTTGATCCTTGGTGTTGTCTATGTTTCTACAAGCGATGACTGTGGGATGGGAAGGATTAGAGGTGGGGGAGCACAAGAAGACTCCTTCCTTTAGATCTACACCAAAATTCACCAGCAAATAAACTACTTGATTTGTCGTTCTTCGTACATGGGAGGGAAGAATTACCCATTGAGGTTGGAGGATGGATTTGATTCTGAGAAGTTCATTCACAAGTCTCCATCTTGGAGAAATTTTCTCTGGGTCTGCCCCATTGAAGAGATGTGAGAGGATATTAATAATGATTTGCGAGTTGCCTTCTGCGATGATGGGGAAAATCTCTTGCTATGTGGTCGCTTGTAGACCACAAAGGAGCCCCATATTTCCATAGTGTTGTTGGTGTTGTTCCCAAGATTTCCTACCATGATATGAAGGATTTCCCCTTTACTATTGCATATGACTGCTTCGTAGCCTACAGGTCCCAGATTCCCTTTGGAATCCCCATCAAAATTTAGTTTGTGGAAGCCTATAGGCGGAGCATCCCATTGAGTGGGGCTAATCTTAAGACTGACAATGACTGAAGGCCTGGAGGGAGTGGGGTGGAGATTGAGAATCCAGGCGCTTAGGATGTGATGCTCATTCAGTGGGCAGTTTAGATACTAATTCATCCAGGGATGCAAAGAGATTTCTTCTTTGATGTTGGTGTGGATTGTTTTCCACACTTCTTGCTAGGTCTTGGTAGCCTATTTAAAGATTCGCCTGTTCCTTTCTTTCCATATTTGTAAAAGAATGAATCGTGGTAGTAGCTGCCAGATTCTATTGAGGATGGGGGATTGAAAAATCAATCTTCTCCATATTGTTATAGTTTCCCGAAGACCTTTGTGGTTCTTTTCCATGGTTCTCATAAGGCTGGCACTATGATCCCAGATGCACGAACTATAGGTGCACAAGTTTAGGATATAATTTTGGGTTTCATCCTCTAAGACGCATAACTGACACCAAGAAGGACCAATGAAACCCCTTTTTCTTAAGTTATCCGAGGTGAGAATGTTGTTGTGCGCCACTAGCTAGAGGAAGGTGCTAATTTTCAGCTAGGATTTTGTGTCCCAAATCTTTCCCCAAACCTCTTCCTGAAGTAAGGTTTTGTGTCTTGCTTTTAGGTGGTAAGCCTCTTGAATGTTGAAGGTACCTGTGGTGGAGTGTCCCCATCTGAGGATGTCCTCCCCTTATTGATTTAAAATTTTCCTTGAATCAATATGATCCTGCAGAGGTTGGAGATTTAACTTTTTGGGTATATCCAGGTCCTCGTGGGAGTTTTTCTAGGTGCGCCAGGTTTCCCCTGGGACATTTGGGTCCCAGAAATCCACCACTTTGTGAAGTCCTGCTGCAGTTGTGAAGGGGATGAAGGCACTGAGATTTGGATCTGTGTTTAGGGATGGGATTTGTTTCCAAGATTCACTCCAAAAGAGATTTGAGGACCCACTTTGCAAATCCCATAAATAGTGGTATGTGATGAGTCCCTAGTTATTCCTGGCCACATTCCAGATGAGCGAGCCAGGGCTCTAACCACTCCACCTGATGAGCTCTCTTTTCGGGATAGTGGAAGTATATGTTTTCCTCTAAAGGCGTGCCCAAAGGTCTTGGGTTCTCTTTAACCATCTCCACCAAATTTTAGCACTAAGGACATTGTTGAGTATGGCTGGGTCTCTAAGGCCGAGCCCCCCTACTTTCTTTGGATTGCAGACTTTTTTCCAGTTTACCAGGGTTATTTTGCGACCTTATTTGGTGCCCTTATAGAGAAAGTTTCTTTGAATAGTTCTTAAGGTGTTGAGGATGAAATTTGGGGCCATCAGGGTAGAGAAATCATAGACAGGGAGGGCCTGAAGAATTGATTTGAGGAGTATGAGGCGACTAGGCAGGTTGAGGGTGTGGAAGGTTTATAGGGAAAGTTTATTTCGAAAGCTGGACAACAAGGAGTCCCAGGATGCATTTCTTAGAGGGTTATCAATAAGGGGGATACCCAGGTAGATAGAAGGGAGAACACTACATGTGAATCCCAGGATTTGAGTAAGGTGGTTTTGGATCTCAATTGGCGTGTTGAAGAAGAAGAGTTCGGATTTGGTCATATTCACCTCCATGCCCAAAGCCTTGCAGAATGGGTCAATGATAGACCTGAAGCATAGGGATTCTCTGGCTGTAGACATTCCCATTAGAAGTATATCATCCACGAATTGGTTGTGAGAGATGGGGGGAGAGATTCCATGAGGAGTGAGGCCTGCAAGGGAGTTATCCAATATGGCTACTTTGATAGTGTGACTTATCTCTTCTTCCATAAGGATGAAAAGGAAGGGAGAGAGTGGGTCCCCTTGCCTTATTACTCTTGAGGGGGAGAAAGGTTTATATGGAACACCATTGATGAGAATGGAAAATAGGGTGGAAGAGGTGAGGTTGGAAATCTAGGAGACCCAATTGGGATCAAATCCGAAGGCAAGGAGAGTTGAGCTTAAATAGCTCCAGCTTAACCTATCAAAGGCTTTAGAGAGATAAAGTTTTAGGAGCATGCCTTGAGCTTTGGTTGAGTGTAGTGAGTGGATTACTTCGTGAACTAGGATTACGCTGTCTAGGATTTGTCTACCCTCCACATATCCAGAATGTTCCGAGGAGATTATGAACGGTAGAATAGGTTTCAATGATCTTCGTTAGGAGTTTGTAGATGACATTGTAGAGGGAATTGGGTCGAAAGTGAAAGGGGGAAGTAGTGTTGTTCTCTTTGGGTATGAGGGTGAGAAAGGTCACATTGAGGGCTTGGAGGACCTTCCCATATATTCTAGATTCCCTGATGATTTTTGAAACATATTTGTGGATGATGCCCCAACAGTAGTGGAAGAACTATGAAGTGAACCCATCCGGCCTAGGAGCTTTTCTCAATGGGGTGTCCTTAAGAGATTGATCGACCTCATCCTGAGTGATCGATCTCATGAGTGCCTCGTTTTTCTTTTTGGTGACCTCCTTGGGAATGTTCTTGAGGATAGAGTCGATAGCCCGCTAGCGATCTGCTGGGGGTTCTGCTAAAAGATTTTTCTAGTAAGAGAGCATTTCCTTTTCTATATCAGCATGTTGTTGAATTTTTGTTCCTTTCCCTGAGATTAGGTGAGTGATGCGATTTGTTTGACGCCGCTGAACCATGGATCTGTGGAAAAAAATGGTGTTTTTTTCCCTCTCTTTTAACCATTGGATGCGGGATTTTTGTCTCCAAAGGATCTCTTCGTGCGCTCTTCTGTCAGCGATCTGGTTCTTTAGTATATATTTCTACTTCTTTAGGGATTTCATAAGGCCTTGAGATCTGATCTGCTGTCGAGGGATTTTCATTTTCTGATTGAGACTTTCATGTGCTTTAAAGATGTCTCCAAAGGTGGACTTATTCCAGGATTTTAGATGTTGTTTGAGGTTTTTTAGCCTCTGTTGGAAACGACACATCGTAGTCCCTATTTGGATGGCCACTTCTTCCCACCATTTCTTGATGTTTGCTTGGAAATCTGGGTGAGTCAACCACAATTTTACAAAGTAGAAGGGTTTTCTGCCTAGGGTACCACTGATGTTGATAGTCAATGATATTGGCCAATGATCCAACCCGGGGTGTCGATGACCGTGGAATTCCAGGCAAGGAAATCCATCATTATGGCTTCTGAAAGGAGGAATAAGTCTAGTCTACTGGAGATGTGGTGGGCTCCCGAGCATCTGTTGGACCATGTGAAGGGCCCATTGTTTGTTCCTGCGTCAATGAGTTTCAGAAGGCCAATGGTGCGATTTAAAATCTCACTGTCATTTCCCAAAGTGCGTGTGCCCCCCTTTTTTTCCTCCAGGCCTGTGATCATGTTGAAATCTCCCCCAAGGATCCATCTTTTGGAGCCAATGTCTTTGGCTATCTAGTCCAATTGATGGAGGAAGGCTTCCTTGTCTCTTGGTCTAGGGGGTCCATAGACATTTGTGATGTAGCCTTTGTTGGCAAATATTGAACAAGCAACGAATGTGTATTGATGGTTGTTGTCATTGATGGCAACAACGGAGTTGGCGTGCAGAAGAGAAGGAAGACAGATATCCACAACCACAGGATCTCATTCAAATTTCCTGAAAGAACGAGGGGCGTCAGATCAGACAGAAACTGCGAGGGAGATATTCCATCGGGAAAATCCAAGGTGAAATCCCGATTGAATCTGGA
>SNQJ01S0286264.1:0-10962 GCA_010110895.2 Picea sitchensis
CTTGTTAAGGCTTGTAGTGAAGGCCCGCTCTGATACCAATTGTTGGACACACATACCACACTTAGAGGGGGGGGGGGTGAATGAGTGTGGGGCTCTTTATGCCAAAACTTCCCTCTTACACAAAACTCATTAGTTAATATTCAATTTTTACTCATTACTCATTGTTGTCATTTATAACCAGTTAGATGTGAGCATACATCAACAACATATATCAGCAACATAGATCATCAATAAGTCATCACCACAAGGAACACAAGATGTATGCACAATTTTATTTTTATTACGGACTACAATCCTTGGGGTTTTTCAGCAACAACTGAATAGAGTACAACTCTACAAGAGCACCAGCTCTATAATGCAAGACTCAACTTACACCCTCAACACCAACTAATATGAGGCAACAATCCTCAACATATATCAATCTGCAACAGGTACACTACCTGTCAGTAGTGCATCCTACATGTGTACGCGCCCTGGCTCACTACAACCCACGTATGTACACAGACAATATATACAACAACTTGTGTGTGCCTTCTGAGGTATTAGGGTTTATCCTTTTCATCACACACTCAGATCCTCTACAACCTGCAAGCATAATTTCTTGTGTCTTCCACTATCCAAACTTACCACAACACATCCAAGATCTCTAATAGCTTACTCATGCTCCACAACCAATCAATATGAATGCTAGATCAATAATGTATAAGCAACTAGTATACCATAGCAATCATATCACAATTGAACCACAAGAATACTGCTCACTCTAGTATACCATAGAAATCATATCACAACTAAACCACAAGTGTACTTCTCACTCCATCAACCGGCATAAACCACATCACAACAGTCATACCAAGAATTCCCTAAGCATTCACAACACAACAAGCAATACTATCCATCAAGACAATAATGTAATCATACCAGTGTCTCAATGACAGATCTGAGCCCATATAATACATATCTGGAAGCTGCTTCAATCTTCCACAACCAATCATCAGCTCAAACAAAAATCTCCATAATTTTATCCACTGTACGTGCCCCGTCCTCATACAGCCCATGCATGTACACGCCCTGGCCCATTACAGCCCGCATACACCTCATAAACTAGGGTTTCTGAAGCTTTGAGACTTTGGCCGTCAAGATCTCCGATATTTCCGAAACTTTGATGTATCCATGAGATCCTCCTCACTCTTTATTTCTCAGAATAGGTCTTCAATCATTCTCAAGAGATCCACACCAAAGATGCTCTCACAAGAATCTCTCCATCAACACTAAAAAATAATCTCACAAGAAACTCTCCATCAACACTCAAAAATAATCTCACAAGAAGCTCTCCATTGATCCACAAAAATGATTATTTTGCAAGAGACCATTGCTATCTTATTTATACTTTCATCCTCTAGATCACTTAACCCATTTCTAGGTTAGTTAACCTATTTTCCTTATTTTAGGGTTAACCACTTTCCATAAATAGAAAGTTCTCCAATACTTTATCATTAAATATTTCTTCTTGATTTTGTCACTTCTCTTTATTATTTAAATAATCCACCTTGACTTTGTCACTTTACTTTATCATTTAAATAATGATTTCTTCTTCTCAAGCACTTTGACTTATTTTGACCTTATGGGGATTCAAGCCATCATATGGGGGTCCTTTAACTTCGTAGGGACATAACTCTCAAACCGTGAGGAGTTATGTGACATTCCACATACCACCGAAAATGGTACGACAATCACTATCCATTTAGGATAGTTTCACCAAAAAAATCACTTATCCTCATCTCATTATTCCACATACAAACATGGGTTCTCTCAACCATAACTCAAGCACAAAGCATCTTCCCATGAGGGATTTCACCATAAGGGGACCACTTTGGAGTTCATCCATTTGTACTATGACAAGAAAATAATGAGTCATCTTTACATCAAACAAACTATGCATCATATATCAAAGAATCCATTTTTTTTATGTATCAATGCCAACTCATTGATCCATCTTCATCTATGCATCATATCAATGATCGATTGGTTTCCACTTGACATCTATCATTATCATCAAGGATAATACATCTACATTGTATATAAATCATCAATCAATCAAACAATCAATCCATTGACATCAAACAATCAATTGACATCAATCAATCAACCATTGGCATCAATGACAACATGATCCAACAAACAATATGATGTCAGTTGTCATGGTTGTTTTGAAATTGATATTGATGAGAAAAGTGCACATGACAGAGTTTAAAGACAAAGAACAAGTGGGGTGGCCTATCCCGCACTTGATGTCTGGTTAATAACTTTTTGGAGGACCAAAAGGTATTAGTGGGGATGTGTGATCCAAATGGATCTTGAAAGGTTCAAAAATCAATTTTATCAAATGCTCAATAAAATGGCATGATCATGAATTTATCATTGTAATATTTACAATGACACAAATGGATTGAAAAAAAGAGTCCATATGCAAAAGTTATCACAATCTAAAGTTTGGGTCAAACAGGTAAAAAGTCAACTGGTCAAGGGACACGTGGTATCTTCAGCATGTGACACGTGGAAGCTTCTAAATTCGACAAGTGGTAGCCATTGGGTGATCACATGTGGTATCACTAGGAAATGACAAGTGGCAAGGGTTCATGATGACAAGTGTCAAAGTTTTGATAGTCCATGTGGCAAAATATTGGCCAACCATGGGCTAACACATGGTCCAATCCAAGGGTGACACATGTCACCATGGTCAAGGCCTTAAAGAGGTAAAATTTATATTTTTGGACTCCATGGGATTCAATATCATGAACAACCTCTTCAAATGACTTAAGCACTATGAGCTAGCCATAAAGGGTGAATTACTATTTTAGAGAAAAAACCCACTTTTCATAAATTTAAACTTAAGCACCTTTTCTAGTTAAGGGAGGTGATCCCCTTAACACTAGGCCACATGGAACTCATATGACCAAAGAAGGGGGGCATGCACCCTAACTGGGGGATTAAGCATATGTTTTTCCAAATTTTAGGTTTTGACCTTCTTTTAGTGGATTTTTAGTGATTTTTGAGGACGTTTGGCCCTCTGAGGGGGATCTGAGCCCAATCTAAGGCCATAAAGTTGGGGGGAAGTTGGATTTCGACCCCCAAATTAGAATCTATATAAACCAGAGGTTTTTGATAGTCCAAAAAAGTTCATAACAAGAGAAATGCTGTAGAATTATGAAGCCAAAGACATTGTTTTATGCAGGGAAGCCATTGAGGAGGGGAACTTTGCGGGCCAATTCCGCGAGCTTCGCTCAACCGTTTTCAATGTCGTTAGTTGTGTTGGGTTCTTGAGGTCAATAAGAACACATAAATACCATTTTGTAGTCCATATGAAATTTTTATTATGTACCTTTGGATCATTTAAGATAAATAAGAAAGACTCACCCACTGAGACAAAGGCCCGGAGATGTAGGAAATCTTGCCGAAATCCGTTAACAACTTTGTTGTTATCGTTTGATGATTATTTGTGCTTACTTTCAGATCATTAATTTCCTTCTCTTTCTTCAATTCCTAATTGGTTATTGAACTCATGCTTTAAAACTTAACCATTGTCTTAAAAGATCATTTCGGATCACCTGACCAACAAGATCCTGGTTTCTCATTCAAGAAAGATAAGGACAAGTTTGGAAGAGGTGCTCCATCAAAAATACCCCTTACAATCAAGTATCGACATCTTTTTCTTGGTTATTGTTTCAAATGAAAAAAAAAATGGTCATAAGGCAATATATTGCAGAGTCCATAAAAGAAATAATTATGTGAGAAATAGAAGTATAAGACCTCACAATCATGAGTATGATCACATGAACAACTAGACTAAAAGTTTTATTGGAACTGATAGAAACTACTATCCATTTTCTCCCCTACATTTCAAAGTTGAATGTTACAAATGAAATAACTATGGACATATAACACGATATTGTAGAAGCATCATGACACAACCTTCTAGACCAAGATATAAAATTGTATGGAAGAGAAATAAAGAAAAGGGAAATGAAGAAGACTGTGAACTAGATTGGCATGCAAATAAAAAAGAATAGAATGCCGTCAGCAAACAAAAGAAAGATGCTACAAAATTTTGGAAGAAGAAACAACAACAACAAGAAAATACACCCATGCGGGTGCAGACTGCACTCCTAGCACAAAATGAAAGCTCATGTCACATAATTAGTGGACCAAAGTTTGTAAAAGGTATGATCAGGAAAATCGATACGTGCAATAACATGGATATTTATTTGAATGCCAATCAGACAAAAGAAGAAAATCAACATCATGAAGATATATTTGAAGAGACTTTCATAAGAGAGGAATAAAATGTTGATGGTTCTAAGAATAAGGATACTCTTTTGAAAGGGATGGGACATGAAGGATAATACGATGAAGTTGACAAAGAAGTTTTTGTGAAGTTAAAGGAACTAGTCTTGAATGATGGAAGATGATTGCTGATAAGATAAAGAGGGAAGTGATTGCATACAATCCAAGCAATCACAAGAGAAGATGAAAAAGAGATCCTCCAAGTATCCAAGTAAAGAATCCAACAAAATCCAAGAAATCCATGAAGGTATGATAAAGCAAGTCTCAAAATGTATTCTATTTGTAATAAGGTATATGATAAAATAGAGCAAAGAAGAAGGCCGATTGCAGAGGAAAAAAATATGAGTACATTGTAAGGGGGAGAACATCCCTTTTCCATTAATTTCAAGGGGGGAGAGAAAAAATATAGTGGGAGACATGCATAGAATAGGAAAGTTTATGAAGGTGTTGCCATCAATGACAGAGAGGGAGATTTTTGGAAATTCTGTTGTCATTGATGTCAAATGTAGACAGTCTCACATGCAGGGGGAGAATAATTGTTGTCAATGATAGGGGGAGACCATGCATTGTGAAAATAACTGGTCCAAGGATTGAATCATATAGAGGAAGAATGTCCCCATGCATTGATGAGCCTTTGTATCGATGAACTCTTGATAGAGTTCTGTATGTCTACCATGTGAATGAGGCTAAGAGAGATCGAAGAAGTTATGCAGCCAGTTGTTGAACTCTTTTCCTTGGAAATGATCATGAGGAAGAATATTAGAGAAGTGTCAAAGCCTTGAAATGACTAAGTCTCAAATCAGACCACTACCATGAAGAAAACTTTGTGATTGATTCAGAGAAAATCACAGTGGTTGATTCAGCATAGCGAACAAATATGGACCGTTGGTTAGGGCATGCAAGGTGACACATAGTCTGACAATGAAGGAGAAATCAGAGTTCACGATGATTGTTGATATATTAGAGAAACTATGAGAGATAATTGTGGTCGTTGGCCATATGAGTATATCATTGGAGGTTGGATAGTAGTCAGAACAATTTATGTGCACCTATACTCTAAGGCCATTGACAACGCAAATTCCTTGAATAATTATCAAGTGAAATGACAATCATAGATACATTAGAGGGTCTACCTAAAACCTTGGATATATGATGATATGTTTGGTAGACATGGTGACGAATATGCCAACATGTCTCAAGAAGTGACACTTTTCAGTACTTGTTTTGTAGGTAAATTGAGTGCCGACCTAGATGAGTTTAAACCTAGTCAGTTGTTGATCTGAGTAGCTAGTAGATCTCAGCCATTCGTCAGTGAAACAACATCGAAGTGAAATATTCAGTGAACATACATTGATGACGATGACGATGATTAAATTCAATGAGCGTCATCTATTCATTGGAAGGTTCGGCTGAAGAAGATCTTGACCATCAACCATAAAGGTTAGATTTATCAGAGTGAAGCTACCGACGACGATGTTCTAGCACCTGGTTCTGGCACAAGATCCTATGGAAAATTAAGCACCCAGGACTCTAGTGCTTAGTTAGTGTTTGGTATTAGTCCATGGTTTTATGAAGGGTGGGAACTTGACATAGGAAGGGGTTAACTCATGTGTTTACAAAGTTCTAATGATGATAAAAGTAAAGGAAATCGATGGTGTATATAGTGGTGAATATTGACCCTTGATTAGATCAAAGGAGAGGATCTATTTAGAGTGAACCAGATCGATGGTCCGTGAAGAGGGAATGTGGAAGTATTCTATTGGAATGTAAGTTAGAGTGGGTTTTTCCCATCTTTGAAATAATTTGAATCCAAGGTGTACACTGATACTCCAAGGAGATGACGATATCTTAAGAACCTAGTCACAACTATGGTCATATGAAGAGTTTCCAGAACCAAAATTTTCATCAGGCATGATATATCATCGGGATAGTTTAACCATGTGTATTTTCCCCTGTTAAAAGCATCGACGATGACACCGATTAACCCTCGGTGTTATAACAAGATTTGCCTCACCATTGCTATATTGCACAGAGGGCCTTTTTCCATTTCCCTATGCCGACTTATCAACCCCTTTTTGATAAATCCAGAGCCAAATATATATATATATATATTTTCCACATATACGCTCCCTAACTATTTTGCAAGATGTGTATATGCTTGATGCTCCACTAAAACTCGCATATATCAAGATTTGTACCAAAAAATAAAAAATGAGGTTGGGTTTCCATGTCACGACAAAAGATCTCTGATCTTTGGCCTTCCATATACTGGAAATGTTCCGACTCCGTCCTTTAGTTGAATTCTGGAGGCTATAAGAGAACAATTTCAAGCTATGGAAAAGAGGAGAAAGAATTCAACTTTGAGAGCAAAGTTACTCTGGAGAAATTACTTCATATTGAGTCTGCATCCCTTTGTCCCTCAAGTCTGAACACAGTGTTCAACCCCCAAGATCTTTCCTTATTGTCGAGAGGACCTCATTACCTCTTTGCTATGAGCTTGCCTTTGGTGGAGGATTGAAGTGGTGGAGACCCAGTTGGAAGGAACTTGGTTTCTTGGTTTCGAACCGTGCCGACACAGAAGTTTGTAATGTTGATACTTCTGTTGATCAATTATTAATAGAAATACTCCTTTCCCGTCCTATCGATATCTTGTGAATATATGATTATTATCCATGGGCATGTTTGTAATGTTTATTAATGGATTGTTCTATTTGATGTGATAACTCATTTTATATATTGTCACTATATACTTGCATCGCTTGTTTGTTGAGAACTTCTTGCAGGTGTAAAGCTTTGGGTCAAAGTGCTCAACGGTGGAATGAAATCAAATGATTGGATCGAGGTAGGTTTATTCCTCGTATTTCACATTAGTTTATATAGAACATGTTGGAATTGAGTTGATTTATGCAGTCATACCTATCTTTTGTGGTTTACCCTTGGCCATAGAGAGTTTTTCCCTTGTAACAGAATTGGCGACTCCACTGAGGATAGATCTTCCTTCTAAGGGTTGAAGTATTTTTTTCTTCTTACATTGCTCTTTTTCCTTTGTGTTTCCTGTCGTATCACAGTTGGACAAAGTCTGTTCACTTTGGGTTTGAGTTTTTCATCCTTTTACCCTTTCCTATCCTTGTTTTAAAAGTTATATACCCTTTTTACCCTGACAACTACGTATACACGCTTGTTGTCCCACTGCAAGAGGCGTATATACACCCTTTTCTCTTGAAAAGTCATGTATACCACATCCCCTTGCTTGATTTAATGACTGCTGGGTAGGTTTTGAGGATCACTGAGCCTTCTTAGGTCTATGTGGTGCCTGTTGAGATTATCTGGGATGACAGGAAACCTGTTTGGGGTTGAATTTTTGGGCAGCGTCTTTCTTTTTGTTTTTCATTTTTGATTTGTCCTTGATAGTTGGGTTGTATGCTTAGCTACTTGGTATTCTGCTTGAGTGATTTCTTTTATACACAGTAGAAGTTATATATCAAGTCTCTTATTATTCCATGCATTTTCTTTTTAATATATTGAAAATATAAAAAAATAGGTATTTTGCATTGGTTGGTATTTTTGTCTTGGAACCTTTATCATTAGCTTAGCACATTTAGTGAAAGATTGCATTTTACTTCTGAGTTGCAGACTTAAAATTGAAGATTACACTGTTTTTATTTAGCATATCATTCACTGAAAAGTTAAAGTTAGGCTTTGCATTATATCTATTTTTATTTTTCATGCAGAGTCATAACACCGTGATTTTCATTTCCATACCTTTTTGAGGAATCATGGCCAATAAAGTTTACACTTTAAACTAAAATTGATTAGTAACGATTTTATTGTTTAGGGTGCACAAAATAGCCTAGGATTTAGTGCCTTGGAATAGGATTTTGTGAGTAAACTTCTCCAAGGTAATTAAATCAACATATGTGTCTAAGACAGGGAGTTGAGAAATCCATTGTATAATTTGTAATATCAGGAGGCTCCACTCACACCGGAGTTAAGCATGAGGTCGCGTGAAGTTTGTTGAAGGGATAACCCCTAGATACTCACCTAGCATCAGAGATATTTCTGTGGATTTATTTGTATTTGGGGATCTTGCTAGTATCCATACCTCTGTGAGAGGCGATACTTTCAAGGTTTCAGGCTTTGCTAACCTGCCCATACGGTAATCCAGACTTATGACTATTCGCCTATGCATCGGTTATAAAATGGTTGATTAGTTGCTTGAATTAGATTTCTCATAGGTTACTTGCAGGGGTTATTCTGCTTGTATCCTGGGTCAGATAGGGGTCAAACAACACACAACCTTTATGGAGGATTACCTCTCCTGGGGGATCTAATCGACTGGTTGTTAAGCCTACGAGGGCCCTTATAATTGATTCTGTTACCTCCAAACTTTAGCAGGGAGTCTCAGTTCCCTCCTAGATGAGGCATACCTTCTTTAGTGAGGGAGGCCACTCAGCCACTTTAGCCCGTTTGCATGCATATTGGCTGTTTGACTTTTTGGTATGCTCTTTGATTACTAGTTGGCCCTAGGACTCTAGTTTTTGGTTTCATTATCATGGATAGTAGAGTTCCTTTTACTCCATTCACCGCTACCCCCCCCATGATGCCTCCTCATTTCATGGGGGAAAACCCTTATATTTTTTACAATGGTATGCACGATTACAATGCTCAATCCACACCTTGGGTCTCTAGTCATTTTTCTGTTGATATGCCTTCCCACATGAAACCCCCTCCCTGGTCTACTTATATGAATCCTAGCATTGGACCCGAGGGCACGATCGCTCCCATGCCCACTTCTTCATTTGATATGATTCGTGTTCCCATGGGAGGTTGGAACCTTCCACCTTATGGATCCAATCCTAGCTATGCTCTTTTAGAATCCAGTGCTCAGATGGGTGCTTATTACACCCTGCCCATGTATCTTTCATCTGCCATGTCGGTCCCTTTAAACACTTTTTATGCACCAGGTCCTCAAGTACCCCCAGGTCTTTTGTATGGGGAGAATCAATTTTATAATTCGGGCTACCCTCCTTATGGGACACCCTCACAAGGGGGAAACATATATCCTCACTCGAATAATTCTTATCCTACCTCGGTCTCTTTGCAGACCTCAGTGATGATTCCCACCCAGACCTCTTCAGACCATCTTGGCATAAACCACCATGTTTCTGGGCCAAGATAGGGAATATACCAAGATCCTTTCTGGCCTGCAATGTTTCAGAATCAATCTTTTCCGGGACCTTGGAATCAAATACCGCAAACTATTACTAGCCTAACCACTGTAAGCCACAGCAGTGCACCATCGTCCACCTCTGCTAGTCATGTCAGAGATGAGTCAACACTTTCTACAAATCATGTCGACAAATCGCTTCCAACCTTTGCCAATTATGTTGGGGGCACCATACTTTTCAACCCAGATCATAGCCATGTCACGTCTCCGACTCCTATTCATCATATAGGAGACAAATCTCTTTCCTCGGCCAGTCCCATCAAGAAACCTAAACATCTCAGATGTAATCCTAAATTCCTTTGTAGGACTTGTGAAGGAATCCATCTTACTCGCTTGTGCCTAGTGACTACCGAGATACCAGAGGCATGGGGCCTGCCCGAAAGCTCTTCAGACTCTGAGACACCCATGGTTCCTCCTCACACCACTTCATCTTTAATGATCCTGGCGGTCTCACCACCGAGATTTTCCTATGATCTCACCCTCTCCACGGAGGGTGAGGCGTCTCCTGCCCCCGTTACCATGCATCCTCTTCAACCTATAATTGAAGAAGTGACCACGCTGGTGCCATTTATGGTCAAACTGACTCTCCCTGAAAAGAGTGATGCACCCTCCATTCACGTCATCAACATTCCAAGTCTTCCCTCTTCTGAATAATAGAGATTCATTCTTCCTTCAAATAATCTCTCTCCGAGTTCTGATGAGGTCCCCTTCGACTGGGATGACCTGACGAGACATCCCATACCCCCACCTATGTTTGTTCCACTAAGAGACATTATTTGAACCATAACGGAGACTATGTACTCTGTTATCACTTTCTCCTCCTCGACTTGGAGAGCTTTGGGATTTCCCAAGCTTTTGTCAGCTATCTGTAGGATACTGACTTTCGGTAGAATGCCGGGATGGGAACCTTGGCCTCCCCCTTTACATGTTGATTAGAACTAAAAATGAGTCTCAGTTAATCTCTTTTCCGACTCGTTATTAAAAATTGAAAAGATCACCGAGTGATTTGTCCCTTTCACACTCGTTAAAATTGGATTTGAAAGATCATGAGTCTTAGTTAAGCTCTTTTCCGACTAGCTATAAAAAATGGAAAATATTGCCGCGTGAACTTGTCTTTTTCACACTCGTAAATTGGATTTGAAAAGACGTCTATCTGGCACAAGTTTACCCCTTTTTCAAACCAAGTAGACTAAAAGATATAAAAAAGGACATTTTTTGGCATTAAATTGTGATTGCATCTCATGCCCTTGCTTGCAGTATTGAGCCTTTAGCCGATTCTCGCTTTGTGTTATAAACTGTGGCCCAAGCAGTTTGCATCCTCAACCAAATAGAGCCTTGTTTATATCCTTCACAATTTGACACCCTATACCCTGGAGGGAACATCACCCCGA